>PVKM010007351.1:0-41751 GCA_004027735.1 Carollia perspicillata | reverse complement strand
AATAAAAAGTTTTATGTTGCATTTTCTTTGGGCACATAAAAATGTCATTCCATTTTCTTTTAGCTTACATAATTTCAGAAAAGAAGTCTTCTTTGCTACTTTCTGTGCTGTGTGTCTTATTTCTATGTCTACATTTAAGAGTTTCATTGGTTTTCAGCAATCTGATTTTTAGTATCTGTGTCTTGATGCTGTTTTTTTTGTGTGTGTTTATCCTCTTAAATGTTTGATATGCTGCTCACATCTGTGGGTTTATTATTTTCTTTAAATTTGGAAAAACTTTGTCAGTTATTACTTCAAAATTTGATTCTGTCTCTGTTTAGTGGATTCCAAATATATTTGTATTGGACCATTTGATGCTGGCTGGTTCAAATATAACCAAGTCTCTTTTTATTTTTTTTCTGTTTCTCATTTCCCTTTGCTTCATGTGTATAAATTATATTGTATGTTTTAATGTTCACTGATTTTTTTCTTCTGTAGTGTGTAATCTTTCATTAAGCTTGTACTTTGGATTTTTTAAATTTAGAATTTGTATTTTTCATCTCTCTTAATTTTATTAGGTTATTTTTTAATTTTTTTAATTTACTGGTTTTTAGAGAGAGAGGAAGGGAGAGATCAAGAATGAAAGAAACATAAATTTGTTGTTCCACTGATTTATACATTCATTGGTTGATACTTGTATGTGTCCAGACCAGGGATAGAACCTGCAACCTTGGTGTTGGGGATAGTGCTCTAACCGATGGAGCTACCTGGCCAGGGCTGTTAGGTTGTGTTTGATACATTCTGTTTCCTCTTCTCATCACATTTATATTTTCTTTTATGTAGACTTAAAACTAAGGTGTGAATCTTCTCAGATCTCTGCTGAATGCCTGGCTATAGTCATAAATTGCTGGTCCCACATATATAATGTCATTTCTCTAAGAAACTCTAGTTTATTCAGCAAAAAAATTAAGAGTCTATAAGCTGAATGTTCAGGTGATCATTACTACTGATTTGGTCATTGTTTTTAAATTATTTAAAATAGTGAAGTATAGTTTTCCATTTCTGAATAATAAATTATCAAAACTTTGCAGTTTAAAACATATATTTTTGCAGGTCAGGGTTGTGGCCATGGCTTGGCTTGGTCCTTTGCTCAGGGTTTTACAAGGCTGCAAAGAAAGTGATAGCCAGGCTGTATTGTCATGTGGAGGCTCAGCTGAGAAAGAGCCTATTCATACCGATTTTTTTTTTTTTTTGGAGTTCTACGACTTAAGGTCCCAGCTTTTTTTCTGGAAGCTGCCTTCATGCTCTAGAGAGAGTTACAGTTCCTTGTCATGTTTACTTCTTTCATCAAGCCAGCAGGAAGGATCCTTCAGTCTGTTAAGACTGAGACTGGTAGATAACCTCATCACATTTCCCATATAACTGACTCTAATCAAGGCAGTAACATCAAATAGCTTTTGCTGTATTCTATGAATCAGAAACAGCACAGATCCCACTCACAGTCCAGGGGAGGGCAGTACACAAAGGTGTAAATAGCAGAGTGGGAAATCATTGGGGGTCTCTCCCCTAAATGAGAGCTAGAAATTTTTAAAAGCAAGATAGATCATGAGTGCATAATTTATTTCAAATTCAGGAGTTAGATTTTACATTATTTACCTATCTTACATTGGTACCTCCTTTCTGTTACATCCAAATTTTCAGTTTCCAATAACAACGTACTTTTCAGTTGTTTTATATTACAATCCACATGCAACAATCTGAGAATAATTAAAAATTTTAAGATATCAGAAAAAATAAAAAATATATATATCACTTAGCAACTTTCAAAAATACAATACAGGATTATTAACTGTAGTCACAAAGTGCTGTTTTTAAAATAACTTGGAGTAGGTCTTACAAATGAGTATACAATAAAGCCTTTTATGTTTTATTTTATTTTAACTTAGGGTTTACTTTCAAAAGGTTATTTTGTTTTGTAAATATATAAATGTTACCTGACTGCCATCTGAAATCTATGAAACATGGTACATTGAAAGAATCAGTTTACCTTCTACCCCTTGTACCTCCACTATCAGTAGTCTTACCTATTTCTCTCGAACCGTTCAGCCCTAGTTAACCACTAGCATACTTTTTATTTCAATAGATTTGTTGATTCTGGACATTTTATATAAATGGAATCATATGATATGTGGCTTCTTTCACTTAGCACAATGTTTTGAAGGTTCATAAATGTTATAGTATAGTTTATTACTTCATTCATTTTTATGGCTGAATAATATTCACCCCATGGTGATTACACATTTTATTTTTCCACTTTTGCAATTGAGGGACATTTTAATTTCTATTTCTCTCACTATTTTGAATAATGCTATCAACATTTGTATATAATCTTTTAATCCTCACCTGAGGATATGTTTATTGATTTTAGAGAGGGAGAGAGGGAGACACAGAGACAGAGAAAGACAGACAGAGAGAAACATTGATTGATTGCCTCCTGGACATGCCCTGACCAGAGACCCAGCCATGTGCCCTGACCAGGGATCAAATCCATAACCTTTTGGTGCATGGTTGGTGCATGGGACAATGCTTCAACTAACTAACCACACAGCCAGGGCTGTGCAAATCTATGTATGCATGTATGTGTGTGTGTGTTACACACACATACACACACCTGTTTTTATTCCTTTTGGATATATATGTCTCTGAGTGAAGTTGGGGGGGTTATATGGTAACTCTAGCTTCACTTAAACTTTTGAGGGCCTGACAGTTTTTCAAAGTGATTGCAGCATTTTACATTCCCATCAGCAAAAAAATGAATGCTCCAATATTTCCACATCTTTTCCAACATTTGTTATTATCTGCACTCTTAATTGTAGCCAACCTCCGAGTTCTGAAGTGACATCTTACTGTTGTTTTGGTTGGTATTTCATTGGTGGCTAAGGATGCTAAATGCTTTTTCATGTACTTATTGACCATTTGTCTATCTTCTTTAGAGAAATGTCTATTCAGAGTGTTTCCCCACTCTTCACCATATTTTCTTTTGCTTGTTTCATGTAACCATTTAAAATTTAAAAAAATATTTATTGATTGATTTTAGAGAAATGAAGGGAGAAGAAAGAGGGAAATATCTGTTTATTGTCCACTTATTTGTTCATGCATTGGTTGATTTTTGTATGTGCCCTGACTGGAGATTGAACCCACAAACTTGGTGTGTCTGGATGATGCTATAACCAAGCTTCCTGATCAGGCAAAAAAAAAAATCTTATTTTTATCCTTCATAATTGTTAACACAAGCAAATTCATAAACATGAATATGCCCTTTCCCCTCTCATATATAAGTGGTAGTTTGTGATGTACAAACCTTGCTTTGTTTACTTAATACTTATGGTTATTGTTTCATAATTACATATAAAGATACTCCTTATTCCCTTTTAAACCTCTGTGTTATTGTGCTGTGACAGCATGCCATATTTTATTTCATAGTATGGGCATACTGTATTGGGTTAGTCCTCTATTTGAATATTTCAGGTGTTTCCAACTTTTGTGCCATTTCAAATAATACTTCATAGAATAATCTTGTATATACTTCTTCATATTTTTTCAATAGGTATTTCCAAATCTCTTTCCACAAGAGTGTGCCATTATTAATTATCATCAGTAAGGTATGAGAACTTTGCTGTTTTAATAACTCCACATAAAATCATATTGCCATGTTTTGAATTTTTCCATTCTGACAGGAGAGAAATGGTATGTCAGTGCAGTATTAATTTGCATTTTGTCATGGTTAAAAGCCATATGCAATTAATTTTTTATGAAAATCCTATTTGTATTTATATTCCAATTTTTCTTTTGGTCTGAGACACAGACACAAATTTTTAAAACAAAATACAACACAACCAAAAAATTTTTGTTTGCCATTATGTGTGTAACCCCCTCCAGTTACTATTCTAAGGGGACAGCTTCATGAGAAAATTACATACTTTTTTTTTTCATATTACAAATGGTAGCATCACTACCTGTAAGAGATAAGGTTTGGTCCTTTTTTAGGTAAGTAATTAAGGGCATTTGTTCATTAAAGTTAGTTTGCTTTTTTGAGCCCTACTTTTAAATTCCTATTTTCTTTATCCAGATATATCTTCATGGGTGTCTCTTAGATTAAAGTTTTTTAAAAATATATATTTTATTAATTATGCTATTACAGTTATCCTATATCCCCCCTTTATTCCCCTCTGCCCTGCACACTCCCTCCTACCCACATTCCCCCCCTTTACTTCATGACCATAGGTCATACATGTAAGTTCTTTGATTTTTCCATTTCCTATACTATTCTTAATCTCCCCTGTCTATTTTCTACCTACCATTTATGCTACTTATTCTCTGTACCTTTTCACCCTCTCTCCCCATCCCACTCTACCACTGATAACCCTCTACGTGATCTCCATTTCTGTAATGCACTTCCTGTTCCAGTTATTTGCTTAGTTTGTTTTGTTTTTTTTAGGTTCGGTTGTTAATAACTGTGAGCTTGTTGTCATTTTACTGTCACATTTTTTTTGTCTTCTTTTTCTTATATAAGTCCCTTTAACATTTTATGTAATAAGGGCTTGGTGATGATGAACTTCTTTAAGTTGATCTTCTCTGGGAAGCATTTTATCTGCCCTTCCATTCTAAATGATAGCTTTGGTGGATAGAGTACTCTTGGATGTAGGTCCTTGCCTTTCATGACTTTGAATACTTCCTTCCAGCCCCTTCTTGACTGCAAGGGTTCTTTTGAGAAATCAGCTGAAAGTCTTATGGGCACTCTTTTGTAGGTAACTGACTCCTTTTCTCTTGCTGCTTTTAAGATTCTTTCCTCATCTTTAATCTTGGCTAATGTAATTATGATGTGCCTTGGTGTGTTCCTCCTTGGGTCCACATTCTTTGGGACTCTCTGAGCTTCCTGGACTTCCTGGAAGTCTATTTTCTTTGCTAGATTGGGGAAGTTCTCCTTCATTATTTGTTTAAGTAAGTTTTCAATTTCTTTCTCTTCCTCTTCTCCTTCTGGCACCCCTGTGATTTTGTTGTTGGAATGTTTAAAATTGTCCTGGAGTTTCCTAAGTCTTTCCTTATTTTTTAAGAATTTTTTGTCTTCATTCTATTCTGGTTGAATGTTTCTTTCTTCCTTTTGCTCCAAACCATTGGTTTGAGTCCCAGTTTCCTTCCTGTCACAGTTGGTTCCCTGTACATATTCCTTAATTCACTTAGCATAGCCTTCATTTTTTCTCTAATTTGCAACCATATTCAACCAATTCTGTGAGTATCCTGATTACTGGTATTTTGAACTGTGCATTTGATAGGTTGGCTATATCTTCATCTCTTAGTTGTATTTTTTTCTGGAGCTTCGATCTGGTTTTCATTTGGGTCATTTTTTGTGTCTTTGCATGCCTGTTATATAGCAAGGGGTGGAGCCTTAGGCATTCACCAAGGGCTGAGCAACATATGTCACTACATTGTGATGCTGTATGTGGGGGAGGGGTCTGAGAGGGAGCAATGCTGCTTGCTCAGCTCTCTGCTGGCTTTCAGTCACTTCGTCCTCTACCTACAATTAAATTGGGCCCTTCCACACTGATTCCTGGGTGGGTAGGCTTGTGTACGTTCAAGGACCCTGTGGGTCTCTCCAATGAACTCTCCTGTGAGGCTGGAAGCTTCTCCCGCCACTGCCTCTACCTTCACAGGTGTTTTCAGTCAGAGGTTTTGAGGCTTTATTTCCCCATGCTGGAACCCTGGGTTATGCAGTCTGTCTTGCTCCCCAGTTGTTCCTCCTGGTTTATCTGCATGCAAATGTGAGACCACCCAGTCCACCAGCTGCCACCTTGCCCACCCATGTCCTCCAGCTGCTGCCTTGCTGTGAGTCCTCTCTTCCTGGCTGCCCTTTTCTGCCCCTCTTACCACTCTGGATGAATGTTTCTTCTTTAACTACTTGGTTGTTGGACTTCCATATAGTTTGATTTTCTGTTAGTTCTGGTTGGTTTTTGTTTTTGAATTTGTTGTTGTCCTTCTTTTGGTTGTGTGTGGAGGCACTGTGTATCTACCTATGCCTCCATCTTGCCTGGAAGTCCCTGAAAGTTTTTTTTTTTAAGGACAAAATAGTATCACCAGAGAAGTATATCTTTTGTGTAAAATTGCTGAGCTGTTTCAAACACAACCTAAAAGCACAACCTAGAGTTTGCCACTATCAATATCACGAAAGTACTAGTTGCTCTTTCTTTCCCTTACTTGACTTGATTATCTAGATAACATATTCAGAAGTATAGAAAATGCAAGTTCTTTAGTTCCAAAAGCAAGTTCTTTCTGAAACTTAATGAGTTGATGAGAATAACCTTTATTAATAATCCTTTATTTGTAATCATAAAGGTATTTTAAAAGATGGTTGGAGTTTGAACAGTTTGAATTCACTGCTATAAGACAATTTCTCTCAAAGAGTTTGTTTTTCCAAGACATCAATTACATGACATTCATTAAGGTGACCATGGGGGTCTTTTCCAAAGGGCTCATCTCAGAAAGGGATTAGTAAGAGAAAGGTCAACTAAAAACCTAAATCTTCATGGCTTTTTAATATATTGTTTATTTCTTGTTTCCACAAGGTTTTAATACAGGTCGGGTTCCTCTTTTGTAATGTGTAATCTACATCTGGAATACATGTCCTCAAGATCAGCTTAGTAGGGGAGATAAAGATAGAGTAGGCACACTGGTGCTTAAATCCTTTATCCCTCAAGCGAAACTCATCACTTCAGCTCACAACCTGTTGACCAAAAGCAGTCATGTGGTGGCAGTCTCACTAGAAAGAGACTGGGAAATGCAGAGGAGTACATGCATTTGAAATGTCCATGTGGATGAACCAGAAGAAATGCCTTTTTGCACATAAGGACAGGAATCTTTAGAACTGTGTCATGGCAATTTGAGAAGAAACAGATTTGGAAGACTTGGAGAAAAGAGGAAGAAGGAAATGTCTAGAGAAATGGAGGGAGCCCTACCAACATGGCAAATAAGAAATTCCCTACTCTAGTGATTTTTTAGGAGCAGTTATGTCTGCCATTCACTTTAAGTTGTGTTTTTCTTCATGCTCTATTTGCTTTTCAATATTCACAAGTATTCGGTGGAGACACTACAGAGGTCAACCTTGTGTTGCTGGTAGATGATGATTTAGGAGAAACAATGGAGAAAGATTTTTTGATGTTCGATGTAAAATAGGGTAGAGGGGGAAATTCTCAGAAATTGACAAAGGCTGTGAAAGATGGCAAAAACCAAACATTCAGCACAATACAGAGTGAGAGATTTCAGGAGATCATAAACCAGCCCCTTCCCCAAACCTTTAAACCACAGCAGAAAAATGGGCACTGGGACGTCCACCCAGAGCAAACATAGTGTGGCTGTAAATGTTTAAAGGAGAGAGTGACCCTATGAGTTTGGAAAATTCAGAATCTTTATACTTAAACTAATAATGCTCCATTTATTGACTTGTATTTAGTATAAATTATGTTATGTAAGTCACACATGATCTCATTTAAGTCTAACAAAACAGATATTAGCTTTCCTATTTTATACATTAGATAACTAGGGTTCTGAGAGTTTACATACCTTACCCAGAATATATATATGTACTAAGGGACAGAAACAAGATTCAAATTAAGATGAATACTCTAGACTCTTATTCTTTTCTTACTTCAAAGTATATGCAGACTTGAAAAGGTTTTGCCATCAATAGAGTCAGCCCTTATAGGAACTTGGTTCTTATAAACAGCAAATATTGAAGACACTCCCTCATTTTGCTTCAAAAATGCAAAGGGACACTTTACATTTGTCTAAAATTGTGATTGGATCATTTTTAGCTTTTATGAGAACCTGTGTGGAGATTTGAAACAGTATTTTCTTTGCTAAAAAACTTGTTACTTAATATTAGGTTCATAATGCATTGAATTAAGCCAAGATACATCTAGCAGTTTACAGGGAAGAATTAAATGTTATATTTGAATAAAAACTATTCTATGGCTGAAGTTGGGATAACAGAATGCTTGTTCCAAGGCATTGGAAACACTATTGTCCTATTTCTTCATTTACAGAATTCATGCTTGAAAAAGCTAATCTACAGAGAAATCCTTTTACAAATTGCTTGGTTTCCACCAGCTACCAGTGGAATAAGCAATCTGTTCCTGCATTAATGGCCTGCTACCTAGAGGAAACACTTAGACAAGATTGCAAGCTGTCTTTTAAAGTTCTGGAAAGCAGAAATGTCAAAGAGGCCTGATTTTACCAAGTGGGCTTTTGAATCCTCAACTGCTTATTAAGACTTGTGTGTTTGGAACATACATGGAGCAAGCAACTAATTTATTTCACGTGGGACAATTAGTCAAAACTACTAAGTATTTGATCCTTTAGTTAGGAAACAGAAGTTCATGTGTCATCTTACCTTCAGATGGACTGAAGTCCATCTTCAGATGGACTGAAGTTCATCAGTCCATCTTACTTGTGGACTATGATAAAAATCCATTATGCTTGAATGAACATTTTTTGTTTGTTTTTGTTGTTGATTGCCCTAGTCTCCTCCTCAACAAAAACTGCTTCTAAAGTATACATACAGGGGTGGGCAATGTAGGTAAACATTCTGTGCCAGAGTGTGCTTGGGTATAGCAAGTAGACTTCAATCAAACACATAAATAATGAATGCTGATAATTTGAGCACTTATGAGATATTACTTAAATGCGTTGTGCCATCATGAGATCCTTTGAGTTATTGAGTTAATAAAACTATTGTAATGATCGTAACCTCACATGTCTTTTTCTATACGACCAATTATAAACCTACTTTTGCCCACCTCTGTGTGTGTGTATGTGCGTATCTGCATATCAAGGCATACTTACTGAAATCATGGTCAGCTCCATTCTGTTTCATAGCTCATCACCTGGTGTGATCAAAACTTGCACTTCTAAACTACATTATATGTTTGAGTACCTATATATCCTTTAAAAGCATGCTGGGATAATTCAATCCTCAAAATGTGTCTAGTTATCTCACATTTCCAGTGAGGCATGCTCTCTCTATACATAAGAAAAAGTGATTATTGTACAGAAACTTCACAGTGTTGTCCTAAGTTATATAATCTTCTGGTGGTAAAACTTTTTTTTCTTCCCTGAGCAAAAATAAAAGCTATATATAAGCAATATTAAGTATGTTGCTACATGTTAGTCAAAAAAAATCAATTGAATGAAAAAAGGTAGTAGAGCTCAGCAATCAATTTATAGCTGGTTCAGAGCATGTTACAAACACCAAGAGATTTCAAAGTGTTGAAAATGAATCACAGCAGCATTCAACTGAGCAGCAACACGAAATGATACAAAATAAGTTCCCGGCTTGGGTTTTTCTGTAGGTTTCTCCCTTCACCACACAATCAATCATGTGCAGTATTGCATCCCTTCCATTTCTGCATTCATCGCTGTGCTGGCAGGCACGCTGAGGGAATTGGACAGAGCAGAGGAGGAAAGGAGTCTGGCTGTACTGTCCAGTGACACTGGGATTCCATTTGGTTTAGATTCGCATTTATAGCTTAGAAACTCTATCATGTGCCTGGGGAAATTCATGCATTGTTGGCAAAAAGCAGAATATAGAAGTTTAATATAGGGATTCTAGTATGGTAAAGAAAATTTTGATCAAAAATGAATTTTTAAGAACATTTGTCTTTAGAATATAAACAAATCCTAGAATCAACAAAATACATACAAGTAGATACAACTTATTTAGTATCTACAACATGCAAAGCTATGCTGGATATTTAGAAGGGTATAAAATGTCTCTTTTCACAGTTGACAATCTTTTAAGACATGCGTGAAAAGTTATTTTAGGGTTCAGCTGAACATATAGCATTTGAGAAAATCAGTGTAATAAGTCTTTGAAAACAAATAGGAATAGGCAAGACTAGTAATGTTTAGTGGGAGAAAAGTGGCTGGAAAATGAGCCTAGAGCAAAGGAATAGAGGCAAGAGTGAGTAATACTCATGCACAGAACAGGACAAAACAGGACAGGACTAGCTTCATTCAGGACAGGAGCCAGGCTCCTGGAATGAAGGTTTTATTTGTCAGATAGGTCACAGGGACCAGAAGAAGACAGTCTATGTAACATAGAGGGTTTTCATCTTCTGAAAAAGTGCCATGAAAAACAGTAAAAGTTTTTTTCAGAAAACTTTTGAAATATATGGCCTTCTATTAAAGATATAATCAATATACCTTACATATCCAGGGAAGTAAAGCTGAGTATATGATATGAGACCAGAGAGAGCCTAGACTTAGGTTGGTTTCCTATTCCTACATGAAGTGTTTGCTTATGTTTATTTTGCATATGAAAAAATGATCCGTCAATTAATTTTGATTTATTCTAGCCATTCAGCTTTGCAACAATTTAATGTTCACTCTTGGATGACAGACTATATTTATGAAAGTTGTTTAGTACAAGGGACTAATTGTCTTTGAAAAGATATGTGGGGATCAGCTAGTGGGGGTAGGGATTAGTGGGTGGAGGGATGGAGCAAAAGGAAAAAAGACTCATGGACATGGACAACAGCGTGGTGATTACTGGGGAGAGGGGAGTTTAAAGAGACTAAAAGGTAATGTAAAAATACCATAAAAATAAAAAATGAAGTGAAAAAAATAAAAATAAAGAATTTGTTTTTCACCAAAGGAAAGAAAAAGAATATATCTCTAATCTAATTTGGAGTGAAATTATACATGTCCATTAACGGCCCCATAGAATCATTAGTAACTCTGATTCAAGTAAATAAAGTCTGGAGTCTCTACTATGCATTCTGTTCCCAGATTTTAAACCTGGTCTCTGTTGGAAGTACCTGAATGTGGCAGTTCTTGATACAACTCAAAGGAACCCACTTAGAATTCTGGTTTCTGAGAGAAGAAACTTCTACTCTTCCAAACAACTCATAACAACAAAGTTCTAGAAAGGTTTTTTGTCATCTTCTTTATAGGATTGGGATAACTTGAATGCAAATAGGGAACGAAGTTGTCTTGCCTGGGTTTCTGAGTTCCTGAGTTTTCACATGTGTATGTCATAATTAGGGACACACTTTAGACAGAACCCCTAGGTCCACTTAATATTAAGGAGCTTTCACTCATCTCACATTCATCGCAAAAAGATGGTAGAGGCTGTTGACCAGAGAAGGAGTCTGTTTGGCTTTGTGCATGCAACAGACTGGTAGACATGATATTATCCCTTAATTATTATTCAATTTTGCTAATGAATGTTATTGAAGCAATTTTGTTTTTATATTAAAAATATCTAATTGGTTCCTCTGTGACTAAAAAGTCAATTGGATATTTTTAAAATTAACTAACACTTAATACATGACTTCTGCAATCTTCTCAAAAAAATACTCCAGACAAAGGCTATATTCAGTTCTATGTTACTTTGTGTAATGTATCTAAAATGACATTAGAATTTCAATGATATAACATGACTAGGGTATATATATACTTCTTAGAGAGAGTTAGTGACAAAAGTGCCACCCAAGTCTAGATTTTGGGCAGCACATGGAACTTGAAATTCTGTATGAAATAACCAATTTTGGTATCATACATTATTCCTTTTGCTAATTTCAGATAATTCATAGTGAGAGAGCTTATTTTTGACTTTTGGAGAGACTTGGGAGTAATGGGACGGATAAACAGTATTGTGGCATAATAGTGTTCCATGAAATAAATTGCCTTTGGAATTTGTGTAAGTGTCCTATAGGTGAACTTATATCTAGCCATTTAGGTTATTCCATTCCTATTGATTTTTGTCTGTGGCTTAACATTAGGCATTTAACAAAAAATAAGGGATATATGAGTAATTTTGAAATCTTGTGTTTTGATTTTCTTAAAATCTAATTAATCTTGAGGAAGAATCCTAGAACACACATATATAAATATTAGAAGTGAAATAAGTAATTAATTAAATTAAGTATTTGAGCAATATTTTAGTTCAATAATACATGTTTTTGTTCCTGGTATCATCAGGTTAAGGAAAATCTGTGTATGTGGAGTGAAGTGGAGAAATGGGCAGTTTTGTATACAGTTGGGATCAAAATGATACTTTTTTCTTAGATTACATGAACAATAGTTCACATTCTCAGCATCATTCCAGAGCAGAAATTCCCAAACAATGTTTTTATCATACCCTTTCATGAGATATTTATAACAATATAGGATATGATTTTTTTTTAAATCTCATGTTTAAATAAGTTTCAGAACACAGCTTACATAGTTAAAGAGCTCTATTTAAAAAAAATTCTCAGGGATTTTAATATATGCACATAATTTGGGTATCTCTGAATAGTAAACAGTATATATGTATTAGAAGTAATAGTGGGTTTTGATAGTATTAGGAAGATTTATGGCCACGAGACCCAAGAGTATTCTAACTTGCCTTGTACTAATCACATTTAGTGAAGTCCCCAGGTGAAACTATGCAGAATAAACAATAACAGTAATAAATAGGAACTCAAAGTACCATCTTAATATTAATACTCAAGTGCTGTGTTCTCTTAGGTATGCTGGTAAGATATATGATTTCTCTTTGTTTATCCAAACTTACCGATGCTATACTATATATTTGTAGACCAGTATGGCCAGCTGAGCCAGGCTGGAATTCAGTTTCTCATCTTTTTAAATTAAAATAGGACATAGATGAGAGAATATGATGGACCTGCTCTCAGTAAACACTAACATAATTTCTAACACATTCCATGAAGGGAATATATAAAAGAAATAAAAGGGCCCTGGCTGGTGTAGCTCAGTGGATTGAGTGTAGGCCTGCAAGCTAGAGGATCGTGGTTTGATTCCCAGTCAGGGCACATGCCTGGGTTGCAGGCCAGTTCCCAGCAGGGGACACTTGAGAGGCAACCACATATTGATATTTCTCTCCCTCTCTCCTTCCTCCCCCCCTCTAAAGATAAATAAATAAAATCATTTAAAAAAAGAAAGAAAGAAAAGGAGAAAGGAGAAATGAAATCCTTGGCCAAGTAGCTTAGTTGGTTAGAGTGTTGACCTGGTAGGCCAAGGTAGGATTAACCAAGGTTGATCCCTGGTCAGGGCACATACAAGAATCAACCAATGAATGAATAAACAAATAGAACAGCCTCCTTCTCCCCTGCATCTCTCCACTATCCCTCTTCTCCTCCTCTTCCTTCCTCTACCTTCCTCTCTTTCTAAATTATATATATATATATATAAATATTATATTTATAAGTATAAATTTATATAAATTTGTCTATTTTATATATATATATCAAAAACAAGCATTAAAGAAGAAAAGTCACAGGTGCATGCTTTAAAGCTCCTTTAACTTTACCCAGTAACCAAATAGTGCTCTGTAATATGGCCAATGAAAATAATACATCTTTATCTTTGGAGGAACAAGGAGGGATAAGAGAAATTAAGAAAATGGACCATCTCTCAGCCTTAGACATACATAGTAGGCCAAATGTATTGACCATAGAGTCTTTTTCTTTTATTTCAGGGAGACTCTCACAAGGATCAGTTTTTAGAGAAAATAGTTTAGAAAATAATGCATTGCTCTGTGCACATATCCTTAAAGGCATTGTCTAAATGAATGGTAGAATACAGAGGAAGTTGCCCTTATCTGTTTTACTAGCACAACAATAATACATTCTAACTATCTGTGGGAATCTTGAGACATGAAATTTGAAATGTTTTTGAAATTATATCAGAAACAAAATATTACTGAATGAAAACATCACTCAAATTCCTCATCATCCTAGGAAAGGGTTGTGGTAGAAGCTTTCTGAATCAGTTATGTTAAGGCCTGGTATATGGAAGCTATATAGAGCTGGACATATGGAAGAATGCTTAAATCCTGAAAAGCACGTAGCCACTTCCACCACAAAGGCTGTTAACGTTAATTCGAACAGGAGATGATGCACATGTTGCATAATTTGGCCAGGTGACTTTATACATTACCTTCAGTCTAAAAACGTGTTTTTATCAGAGGAGAGTTGCTTATTATATTACAGCCTACAGTCACTTTTGTGATTGATTAGGGTCCTGTTTTGAGTGTTCCTACTAGGGTAAAAAAAAACCAAACAACCTCTTAAAGCCATAGTCACTTTCTTCGTTTCTTTACTGTTTTCACTATTTGTAATAAAAGTATATTAGTAATTTCTTCAGTTAATTATTAACTTTCTTGAAGAATTAAAAAATACCTACAATGGATGTACTTGTTGTTTTTTATGTACCAAAAAGCAAATTCACCTAGTGGATGTTTTGTTTGCATGGTTTTTCATTTTCTTGCAGCTCTGGATAACTTCCCATCAGCATATTCCTTGAAATGAGCTTGAAGTATTTGTTCTATATTTTATGTTAAACTTGGGCTCCTGTCTTTTGCAGACAAATGTCTTGTTAACATATTGTTTTTGAAACACAATTTGCATTTCTGTGAAACGGGGATTAGGCTTTGTATGTAGATTAGGAATAATTTATGTCTAATTAATAATTGATGTTTTTCCCTATTCTGACTGAGATTTTGTTCTGCATAACATGAGAAGAGCAGAGTACTCCCTAGTGATGACAAGAGAAAGCATTTTTCAAGTGCAAATAGCACTAAAACATTGAAATCAGCTGCAGTATTTTAACCACTTCACTGCTAAATATTTGAAACTATTGAATCTCAGAGTGTTTTTTCACTATTCTTGTCTTCTGAAATTAGAAAATGTGTGCATATAATAGCACCCTCTGTATCTGAAACTCAACACTGTGGTGACTTCACATATTTAGAGGTACCGATAAACTGGAAGGGTCACCAAGATGACCTTTAACAATCAGAGGAGCCACAAAGCTCATACACTAACACTCACTAATTTATCTTCAGGCAGAAATTTCTTCAGGTATTCACTTAAAGCAGTTAATCTACATACAATTTTAATAAGTTGTTTTAAAAAGATTTTATTTATTTATTTATTTTAGGGAGGTGAGGCAGGGAGACAGAGAGGAAAACATCAATGTTTGGTTACCTCTCACACGCCGCCTACTGGGGATCTGGCCCACAACCCAGGTATGTGCCCTGACTGGGAATCGAACTGGAGATGCTTTGGTTCACAGGCTGGCACTTAATCCACTGAGCCACACCAACCAGGGCTTAACAGGCTTTTTAAATTTAAAAGAAACTATAGATTTACTGTAATAATTCCAATAATACAAAAGTATTTACAGTAAAAAGTAACTCTGCTACCTCTCCCACTCCCATTTAACTTCCCAGCAACGATAAATACTTTTTCCTGCATTTCTTTTCTTTTTTTTAAATTAAATTTATTGAGGTGACCATGGTCAGTAGGTTCCTATCGGTCTCAAGTGTACATTTCTATGATATGTCATCTGTATATTACATTTTATACTCACCACCCTAAGTCAAACCATCTTCTGTCACCATATATTTGACCTCTTTTACCCTTTACTGCCCCTCAACCTCTTCCCCCTGGTAACCTGGTAACTGTTTTTTCACTATTTCTGTGTCTATGAGGGTCAGTTTTATATCCTACATATGAGGGTAATCATATGGTTCTCAGCTTTTTCCATCTGACTTATTTTGCTTACCGTGATATTCTCAAAGTCTGTCCATGTTTTCACAAATGGCAGTATTTCATAGTTTCTTCTTTTTAAAAATATTTTAACTGTTGTTCAAGCACAGTTTTCAGCCCTTTGGCTGAGTAGTATCATTTTCAGTCTCTTTAAAATTCAACAAGCCTGAGTATTTTATGTCTTAGTTTAAAAGATCCAATTAGAAGAGAAAGGTACCTGGAAGAAGTTAGTAGCCTTAATTGTCTATAAGGATAGAAACAAAAATAATAAAAAGCAAAGCACAAACACGCCCCAAAAACATGTAAACATAGTCACGTATACTCCAAAATCATGATGATATGGAACATTTAATTTATACCAGGTGTCAAGCAGTACACTTAAATGAAGCACTGCAAACGTGTGTTCAAAGCAAAGAAGT
Organism: Carollia perspicillata; assembly: GCA_004027735.1. Classification (NCBI taxonomy): domain Eukaryota; kingdom Metazoa; phylum Chordata; class Mammalia; order Chiroptera; family Phyllostomidae; genus Carollia; species Carollia perspicillata. Next base: position 25,745 of record PVKM010007351.1, on the reverse strand, counting down.
TATCTGGCAGCATTTCCCGAACTGTGGGAATTAGAGCTAATTACATGCAATACATTTAGCACAAAGAATACACCAAAAGTCTGTTATTACTGCTATAACAGATCAACCCACTCTCAGTTTTTCTTCTTTGGTCCTAATATTTTCACCCACCCATCATATCAGGAACCCATATTCATGGCGATGCCTAAACATTCTCATGCAAAAATATTCTCATCCAAAAATATTATATTGCAGTACGAAAATATATCAATATTTACTGACATCTCCTGTACATTCACCTCTGTCTTTCAGTCCCTACTTTCTGTTCTTAGACTTCATAAAGATCCCAGCTTCCTGATGTTTTCCATCTACCACTTCTCTGGTGATTTCCCTCATTCCCACCACTTAAGTTTGCCTCCATGTGTAACATTTAGTTATTTTCTTCCCATGGATCAAGAGGACCTTAACATTCCCTCCAGCTTGTCTAAAATTAAATAGCACCTGACTATAGGTTCCAGACCTTCCTTTTTCTCTTAAAGTATTTACACCAGACAAATTTGTGGTAATAAATATTTTCTTTGCCCCTTTGATATGTGAATCTTTTAAAATACCCCTTCCTTGTTTTACTACCTAGAAATTCTTTCTCCAAGGGCCTGGGAGTCATCCCTTTGATACGTAATCCTCAAAAAAGATAGTGCCCTCATCTCCCAGTCTGTGGGAGGGGAAATCCTAACTTCAGTGGGTGCTTTGCTCCGAGATGTAAATCTACCCCCTGTTATGAAAGTGAGGAATTACACTTTTTCTTTGGCTACAATTAGGAAACACACATGGCCTAACCCTCACCCTAACACTAACACACATTGTCACAGAGAATGATCTCAGACTGAGTTCTGGTCTCACTCCTTTACTGCAATGGCCTCCAAGAAAGTCTTCCTTGAATATCTAACTTTGTCCAGTGCAATTTTTGCTTTGACAGCATCAATAAATTGGCCTACCCTGCCTTCTGCTTTTACTTTTTCAACTCTCATATCAAATCACTACTTCACCTTCTCTACTACTACATCAGTCAAGTTGTATGACTTCAGAGAACTAGACAATCTATTTCCCACTTGCATGGGAGTTTTCCCAAAATTTCACTACTCTCCTCATTCCAAATAGGTGTTTTGATATTAGATATTTGCACTTGTAAAGAGCCTTATTAGTTTGGTAGCTCAAATGGTATTTCAAATTCATTTCATTTGTTTTTCCTTACACATTGCTGACATCGTGATCACAAAAAAATATGACTGTGATACTCTTCTGTCAAGACTTAAATTAATCCCATTGTTTTTAGAGTTAATTCTAATTTAGAAGAGATGTTCTGTCATTTAACCCTGTCTAAATCACAAACTTTACCCTTCACCATGTCCTACAGTACAATCTGTGCTCCAGTCATATTGTATTGATTGACCACTTTAATATTTCAGAGTGTTTTCTGTGTCCTTACTTTACTGACACAATTTCCTAATGCATTTGCACAATCATTCACTTATTCATTCGACAGTTTCTTTGAAACCTTCATTAAGCACTCATTAAAGACATCGGTCAGAATGGCCATCATTAACAAATCAACAAACAACAAGTGCTGGCAAGGATGTAGCGGAAAAGAAAACCCTGATGAACTGTAGATGGAAATGCAGACTGGTGCAGCCACTGTGGAAAACAGTATGGAATTTCCTCAAAAAACTAAAAAATGAAACTGCCTTTTCACCCAATGATCGCACTGCTGGGATTATACCCTGGGAATCATGAAACACCAATTCAGAAGAATCTGTGCACCCCAATGCTAACAGCAACATTATTTACAATAGCCAAGTGCTGGAAACAGCTTAAGTGCCCATCAGTAGATGAGTGGATCAAAAACTGTGGTACATTTACAAAATGAAATACTATGCAGCAGAAACAAGAAGGAACTCCTAGCCTTCGCTACAGCATGGATGAAACTAGAGAGTATTATGCTAAGTGAAATAAGCCAGGCTGAGAAAGACAAATACCATATGATCTCATTTATGAGTGGAACCTAACAAACAAAACAAATAAATGAGCAAAATAGAACCAAGGACATGGTAATACAGAACAAACTAGCTGACAATTACTAGAGGGGAGGGAGGAGGGGGCTAATTCAGAAAGAAGTAGAAGGGTCTGGTCATAGAACATGTATAAAGGACCCATGTACTTGGACAACAGGGTGGGGATTGACTGTGGAAGCAGGGCGAGGGTCGTGTGGGTGGGACAGGGCAGAGCAATGGGGGTGAGAGATAGGACAGCTGTAACTGAACAACAATAAAATAAAAATCAACAAAAAAAGACCTTTCAGTAAGGGTTTTCTTTCTTGTATCTATTCATGCCTGATGATACTGACTCCTTTTTCAAGATTCAGCTTCGTGTTTATTTCATAAGGCATTTTTATCCCTCCCTGTCACATAAATTGACCTCTCCTTCCATTTCCCCCAACTCTACTCTGTTACATTCTTCTATCACAAAACATGTAACATTTTTATCACTTGTTTACATATTCAAGAACTAAGGAACCAGAAACTATTTTGATTTTAGGAAACAAATGTTTTAGTGGGTGGAGGAACAACATTGTCCATTTTGACTGAATTTGAAGGGCTTTTATTGTTTCTTTTTTTTATTTAAATTTATTAGTGTGGATGTCTTGACCTATTTGGTGTTGTACAGACATCTCTAACATGTAATATTCTCATACACTTGGCTTTGGTCCTTAGTGACCTTACTGAATGGTCTGTTTCTCATATAAAGACATGAACCATGCATTTCATAAGTTAGTCTTTTGAGAAAACATCTTTGTACCTGTTTAATCTTTGAAACAAAAATAATTACAGGCGTATCCTGTCTAACAAGAGTACTCAGTTTATAAATCATTCTGAATAAGTGAGTTTTCTCAATAGTTTACCACCTTAAATAGCCAAAATTTAACATATTCTAGTGAAAGAAGATATTTTACATGTGAAAGAAAGTATTTTGGATGTTTGTTATATATGTTATTAATTTTAATTAAAATATTTATATAGGATGTACTTTAATATCTTTTAATATTCCCTTTACCATATAAAGTCATCATTTGAACATCTTCTATAAAGATTTGGAGCTTCAAGGAGTAGCTCAGTGTTTTATAACTGTGAGCCCTCTGTGTGCATATCCTGCCTGTCATTGGCCTTCTCTATTTATATAATATTCTGCTTTTTGGAAACTTGAAAAACATACACTCTAACTTATAAAAGTTTTATATCTCTGCATCTTCTATTTTCATATTAGTTTTGTAACACATCAAAAGTTCTGTGTTATCATACACAAGAAGAGTTCAAAAAATATATATATAAAGACAATAAAAAGTGAATTTATTATTTAGATTTTAGAGTTTATTATTTATTTAGAATTTATTATTTATTAATTTTTAGTGCTAAAACATAGATATAGATTTAGACCAATGTCTAGTTTGCCTGCATATTTCACAAGAATTTTCCAGCATAGGAGCTAGCATTTTAGGCACTGTACTGAATTGCCACATAATCTACAAACCTTGTCTTATTTATCTATACACCTGCCTCTCTGTGTAACAGAGTTCCTGGCATACATTATGCAATGAATGAATCCCTGTTGAATAAAGTGAATAAACAAATTAATCACTTCATATAAACATGAAATATTGTTTTAATTGAATAGACTTTAAAAATCAGTTTGTTTTGTGGTCTTTGAAAAATAATTTCTGTGTTATCCATCCTGTATATTGTTTGTACTCAGAACATTTTAAATTTTAAACCTGGTTCTGCTCTTTACTGTCTTGATCAAAGAATCTAACCTATAAATTAGCCTCAGTTAATTTATTTAAAAATGACAAAGATAACATATTCTCCCACTCCACTCATCATTGTTTTATAGATCTTGTGTAATGATGTATTTTTTTTTAATTATACAAAAAATTATACGAAGATCTACAATTGGGAGATATGTTTTCATGGTGGTATGAATTGTTTTTAGACATTATTAATGCATTACTATATGAATCTGGTTAGAGTCACAGGCAGTAGTAAATAGTTGAATTTTCTTCAGTAATATAAACCCTTTTTCAGACTTATCTGGCTGACCCAGAAGGGTCCTAAAGAAGATTCTTTCCATAGACGAGTTTTCATTTACACATATGAGTTCCTATTGATGTCAAAGCAAATAGCAACCAAGAAAAGAAGCTCTTAAACTATCTAACTGCTCAGATCTCTGGCACAGAGATTCATAGGGAAGAATGATAAAATACAATCTAAAAATAGGTTTCACAGTGTCTTAGAAACAAGTGGATATAAGTAAGAAAACATCTCCAGGAGAATGGCCTCTGCCATACATCAGAATTTAAGGTACAAGAAAAGTAAATGAACAACGACAGAATCAGATCAATCTAACTAGAATTGGTATCTAAAATACATATGAGGAATCAGATAGAAAGTCTTTGCACAGTTTTAATCACACAGGACAGTTTAGACAGTATTAACATTCTTAAGGGTTCCCAGAATGAAAGGACAAGGCAGACATCAAGGAAGATGGCCTAGAACACAAAGTAGCTCTTCGTGTTAAACTAGCACATCACTAAAAGGACCAATATTATTATGAGTCTAACTTAGCTAAGGTAACTGCAGAATGAGAACCATCATGCAATAAGGGGGAAGGAAAATAGAATGTAGTGTTTTTAGTATTTTTTTAATTAATAGGATTTTTAAAAAGATTTTATTTATTTACTTTTAGAAAGAGTTGGAGGGATGGAGAAAGAGAGGGAGAGAAACATCAATGTGTGGTTGTCTCTCATGTGCCTCTAACTGGAGACCTGGCCCATAACCCAGGCACATTCCCTGACTGGGAATCGAACCAGTGATTTTTTGGTTAACAGGCCAACACTCAATCCACTGAGGCACACCAGCCAGGGCTGTTTTTAGTATTGTATATTATTATTTAACATTGTCAAACCATGGACTCAAGCTTGAAAGCCTCTTGGGTAGCTCAGATCTGTTGTTTTCTTAATTGAGAAAGTCAGTGTTGGTCATAAATCATGTATTTAAAAATCACATTGGTTTGCGGAGGGGGGAATTATAGGTTTTGTTTAACTGAATATTTTGGGTAATTCTAAATTGCGATGAAGGTAAAACTATCAGGCTATGAAGTATGAGATGCAGAGCTAGAGAAAGCAGTTTCCACTAGTGGTGACTTCAGAAAATGCAGATAGAAATGGCTTGGAGGAGGTAGCCTTCTGGTTGGAAATATTTGTCTAGGGAGGAGTTCAGAGTTGTTGTCTTGAAATTATATTTGCATTGTAATACTATGTTTTTATTTAAATTGAATGTTTATTTTGAATGGCTTTGGGTACCTGATTTAGACACACAGGCCACAAACTCTCACCACCACCAAGGCAGTTATTGCTGTTTACAACCCAGACAGTTGGGAAGAAATAGTAACAACAACAACAACAAAAGTAACTGTATATGAAAGTGTATAAGGGATCGAAAGAGAAAGGAATATGAACTTTCTGTGCTAAAAATGATTGAGAACTAAGAGATACCTATGTGGGTTAGAACAATCTGTGGTGGGGGTGCTAATAAGTGAGGGAAGAAGGATTTCAATTACAGATTAAAATTTAGGTTGGAGTGGAAGCAGACAGAAGAGGGAAGATTCCTTAGGTATCAGCATTTGGAGAAATACTTTTGAGAGAAGAATTTGCCCCCCACCACACCCCAGACTGTCAAGTGATAGGAAATGTACCACCTACCTAGATATGGGGCTGTGCTCAAGTCTTTGAATTCCAGAGATGTGCATCCATGGTGCTTGAGCATTCTTTAATTCTATGCAGGATGGAGGACCTTGTGAACATCTTTTGAAGTTCAAAGACAAACTCCGTATGCATGTGTATTATCTAGCAAGTATAGATCAGTGCAGAAATGACAACTTTTATCAGATCCAGTCTGTTAGATTATTAGGGACTTACAGGAGTATTCTCTGGGCCATGGGCTAATTCAGCAAGAGAAGCATGCCTGGATATTAATAGTTTCTGTCAAGAACCAATGAAGACAGTGGGTGATAATGTTATATATCCCAAAACCCAAATGTGGTGCAATGATCCTTGTACTTTAAAATGAGGAATTTGATTGAAAATTTTAACTCTATCACTTTTACCTATATGACCCTTGGTATGATGTTCAAATATTATTTGATGAAAGATTCTCCATCAGTGCAATGAGGTTACTAGTTACATTATAGAATTTTTGTAAAACTTGAATGAGGTCACAAGTACTGAGCCTCTAGTAGCACCTAAAATATAACAGCATTTAATATGCATTAGCTTTTTTCTAATTTGTACCAGAAACATTACGGAGGCTGTTAAAGAGAACATGAAACTCTGTATTCCAATGTGACACATATAAACAGTATGAATAGAGCCAGTTCTAAATGTTTTTATATAAGCATCATGGGAAAGAGTTGTCATTGTCTTCCATAAAATAATACCCTTTTGCATTTATCAGAGATAAGTAGCAAGGCTGGTATATCATTTATCTTACAGAGTATGATACTTTTTATGATATATAGAAGACATATGGATCAATATCAGGGCTGGTCAACTTATAGTAAGTCTAATGCAATATTGCCAAAATGTCACAGCATGTTTTTATTTGGACATATTCAATATTCCTTGCTTTTTCTTCACCTTGTTGAAGTTCTAAGATTTATGAAATATGAACCATTGTCTCAGTCTCCTGAAGAACTGTTTAGAGTTTATTTCAGTAAAAGTGTCAGTCTTAAGTTGAAGCTCTGCTCTCCTCATGGCTCGTCATTGGCCTTGGGCACCCCACTTAGTTATCATGGCTTGATTTCCCTGACCATAATACAGGGTCTGTATTTGCCCTCCATGGCATTAGTCTTGTAAAAGGTTAATGGCCTAAAATATCTTCAGAATATCATGTACTGCTCCTTTATCATTAACATTATCTTCTCTGGGGGTCTTCATTTTCATTTTAGGAACTGATTTTTAGTGTCTATTACTAACAAAGATCTAGTAACTTAAAAAAATAATCAAACATCTAGAGTAAAATCCTGAAATATCTGGAATACTATTGTATTTGTATAGTAATTAAAACTGAGCAAACTAATTTGTTTTACATTCTGGTTTGTGTCTTTTTTTCCAAGTGAACTGTTGTACAAATATGTGATTGCTTTTGTTGCTTTGAAACTTGAATTGTAAGAATACCACAAAAAGCTTTCTAACTGTGGCTGGGGATTATTTTGAATGTTCCTTAGTTTTGCTCATATTCTCTGGAGAAACTAAATAAATGCTCAACATTCATCACCTTAAACAGTTAAGAGTCTAAAGTCAGTGACAGAAACAAGATAATGTGAGGAGAGCCAGAGGAAGGGAGAGAGCTATGGGTTTGGGTTAACCATTAAAAGATCCTAATTTTTGTGTAAAATGGGAGGTAGATCACATTCCCCCCCTAACTTGCATTACCTTTTATATATAAAAGGGAAGAAAGTTTCTTCTGGTAGCAAAAGTGACTGTTTCTGAAATAAAACAATGGTTAGGAGATATTTTAGTAGAGAAAAAGTTCGTTATCTAGTAGAAATTGGAAATGAAGTTCCTCTTTGGTGAACTGCTATTGTTTATCACCTGTGAGTCAAAGTAAAGTATGAGGGTTTTTGAGAAGCCAGACTTTTCTGAGACAACTACAGACGACAGAAGAGCTAGTATGCTAGAAGCACACTAACTTTCAAGGGTAGAAGCCTAAACATCCAGAAGTTTTATGACTTAGGGAGAAACTCAAATGGAAAGCATTTGAATATCAGCTATTTTGCAAAGAAGTTAGGGCACAGGTGGCAAACACAAGGCCCGCGGGCCAAATCTGGCCCTCCACCTTGCTTTATCTGGCCAGGTACCTTGTTCCTACCTGGCAGCAACACTGAGCTTTTTGACCCTAGTTAAGGAGTAGTTACATTTATACAGTCCTAAAATTACATACGGCCCTTTGAAGGCAACTGCGAGGCTGATGTGATGTGACCCCCCGTGAAAATGAGTTTGACACCCCTGGTATTGGGTATTCAGTGAGGAAATTGCTAGGTTAATATACAGACCATTGAGTTTACATGCCATTAATTATACTTCCTAACATAGCTTTGTGTCAGAAACTGCTGGCAAGATATGGTGATGAGGCTGATGCTAAACTACATTACTGAACCTAATGACTATATCTCAGGTATATCCCTCAGTTGGATACTAGTAAAAAATAGTAAAAAAAAAAAAAAGAGAGAGAGAGAGTGTGTGTGTGTGTGTGTGTGTGTGTGAGATTTAAAGAGTAGTTAAAGATTTTTTTTTAAAATAAGGTTCTCTGGTGGTTTTAGAGGTAATTTTATTTTCCGGGTACTAGAGTGTTGATTTATAGAAGGTATTAATCATGATTAACACACTTCTATATTCTTTGTGGTGCTTTACTGCTGGGTATGTTGTCATGGCTGATGATCAATAAGTACTTGGTAATTGATGAATTAGTCCTTCATTCTTTTTAATCTAAACTTTCAGTTTCCTCCCCATTTTAACTCAAATACTGAATTCCCAGCATCTCCTCAGGACATGCCATTTGACTTCACCTAGGAATGGAGAAATATTTGTGAAGAGTAAGCTTTACACTTTTGTTTTTCTCTGTTGGTTTCATGTGAGCTGGATGTGATAACAGTCATAGGAGGCACATAATAACTGACTATTTGGATGGAAGTATCCACCAGATCAGAGAGTATTGCTTCATGGTATTAAGACAAGGAAACTGAGGAGAGAGAGAAAATACAGGATTTGTGGCCGATGGCTAATTGCTTCAAATATTTCAGTGTTATATTTTAGCAGAGATTTTTTTCTTTGTACATTGTCTTCAATTCTGGAACAACTTTAGATTCTTCAGGTCATAATTAGTGAACATTTAAATTGTATTAAAAAACATGTCATTTTCAGCATTCTTCTCTCCTATCTGTAAAATGAGAGCGATCTTAATCCTTTAACTAGTTGAAATCACCAATTAAAGATGTGAAACATCCCTATTATTCTGAAAACAAAGCACAGGGTGCTTTCTACTTAGTGTTAAAAGCAGACTTTGGAGGGGGGATCATTCTTTAAACCAATAGTATGTCCTTGCAAATGGGTCTCCTACTGCATCAAAAGCTGTGCAGGTGCAATGTGATGAGAGACACTTTCAATTCCCTCTGTGCTGCCAACCATTTAGTCTGAGGTTGTTGACACTTCCTTGGATATAAATGATTTTATCTTCATTGCTGACAATGTTGGATTCAATGTCCTCCTTTTTGATACAGTATTTGTTGAAGAAATTGTATTGATTTACAGAGTCTCTCTTCTGTAATTCCTCTAATATCTCAAGGCCTTTTAGGTTAACCAGTTTCTTTCAAACACCCTTCAAGACAAAAGCATATTGGTTTCAGATCTCAGCAGGATTTGGCAGTATGGGAATCAGAGTTGGTCCTAGTAATTAATAATTTAAGTTTATATAGCTATCTTTACAAATTCAGTTTTAGCAGCTCTTAACTTTTTATACTTCAATTTTTTTAAACAGCAATAGTTCTGTTTATTTCATGATGTATTTTCTTCAGATTTATAGGTGAAAGCAATGATTTATTTGTGTGAAGTAAGGAAGAAGCAGGGGAAATTAACTCCCTCCACCTACTCCCCCTTTAGACAATCAATAATTCCTGTTCTCATCCCAGGTTTAATCATTGCCTGTCTGGATTATTGCAGATTTCTTCTTGGTCTTTCTATCTATGACCTCGCTTCTCACTAGAGAGTTCAAAAACTTTGGCTAAATTTATCTTCCTCTCCCTGAAACCATATTACTAGTCTAAGTATCTCTCTTGCTTTTGGAGTTAAGTTTGAATTTCTTGATTGTGGTCGACCTAGTGGAAACCAATTTAATTTTCTTCTACCCTGAAGTCAGAGTGCTTTTTAGTTCATCCATTTTCTTTAAGTCATCAAAAGTTCTTTAAGGCAGTTTTCTGGATGGTTTGTTGAAAGTGCAAAGTGACTTTTCAATCATATTCTATTGGTGAAACGTGAATCTTAAATGTGAGATTAGCCTGGAATCTATACAATATCTTTTCAGTGTATACATACTGTTGCCAATAATGCAAGTGACTCTGAGTAAACATTTTATTAATGTTGCAAGAAGCCTTTTTATATTCATTATTCAAATTGGCATAACTCACATGGTTATGATGACAGCTCACTGTCTATAACATATTCACCCAAGCTGCATTGTTTTGAACATCCTTTCCCCCTGTTTTGTGCTACTTTAGGAATGCTTTCTTATAAAATCACTTTGCTCAGAAACAAGGGATAAGGGTGTAGGTATTAGAAAGAAGAAATTAGGAAGAGTAAAAATGGAAGAAATGGCAGAAGTGACGAGCCATACACCAAAAACACGGAAACTGTCCTTTCAGGTGAAGGATGATCAACTAGAGTCTCACAGGCTGCATGAGGCTTGTCGTGGACTCTTTGACATATGCCCACTAATATTTCCTCTAAATGTTATAAATAGAGCTACCTTTTGTGTACTCCATATTCAATTCACTTATTCAACAAATATGTAATGAGGGAACACATTCCTTGAATTTTTCTGAGAACTGGAAATAGAGAGATTAACAAAGCAGACAAGCTCTCCTGATGGTGTTTAATTTATAGAGAAAATAGGGGATGGAGTTGAGATAGAATATAAACATATAAAATAACAAATATACACAATGCTACAGACTATTCTAGATGCAAGGAAGAAAATAAACGTAAAGGAGTATGACAGCAGTGAGCTCCTTTAGATCTTGTAGACAGAAGAGGCCTCTAATGAATGGGAGGAATTTGAGTTGAAATCCAGATAATGAAGAGTTTGATGTATGAAAGGCTAAAGGCAAAGCATTTCAGGCAGATGGAGAAAATAGCAAAAAGAGCCAATCAAGCTTTATGTTCAAAGAAAGGAGAAAGCCACCATGGCTAGAGCAGGTCGAGTGAGAGGGAGGGTTGCAGAATGAGGATGGAGAAGCAGCAGGGGAAGTCAGGCTTGTGGGGCACAGAAAGGAGTCTGGATCTCAGTTTAGGGGAAATTGGAAGAATTTCAAGAAAAGAATCTGGTTACCTTATTGACTTTTTAAAGATTAAACAGTGATTAATCTTTTAAATCTAGAAGTGATTCTGGCAGATACATGGAAAATGATTATAGGAGAGTAAGAATATATCAATGTGTGCATTCCCCACTCTATTTCTAAAAGCTGAAATCATTCCTACACTATTAAACTGACTTTCTCTATAATCAGCATGAATTAAATTAATTCCTTATGATTTCAAATAGTTGCAGGTCATTGTATGTTTTCATGTGAACAGCAGTGGTTTTCAAAACTTTCTATGAATATTGGTTAATTAATAGTCATGAGTTAGCTGGATCTTGAAGTCTTCCAGCTTTTATCTGTTTTATTTATTATTTTGTCTGGTTAAGTATGATTTGGGTACAAACAAGTAACTAAAATCGAACCACTGATCTGTAAGATATTATCTATGGTGTCATACCAGGATATCTTTGAAAGCTCATCTCTTGGCAGTCACTCTCTGGCATCTCATGCTCAACCCCCTCCTCTATATACAGTTATGTCAAGTTCTCAGGATGCACCTGCCTACTTTACACTCCTCCACTTTGTATACTTGGTTTCAGCTGGTTGGAATGTCTTCTTATTGGTAAATGCCATTTCAGCCATTGAAACTGAAGAATATGTAAACGGAATGTGGTATATATCCACACAATGTGATTCTATTGAGCCTAAGAAAGGAATGAACTATTGATTACACTATATTATAACATGGATAGGCCTTGAAAACATTATGTTGAATGAAAGAAACCAGACATAAAAGGACACATATTATATGATTCTGTTTAAATAAAATGTCCAGAATAGAGAGATTCTTAGAAACAAAAAGTGGATTAGTGTTTCTCAGGGCCTGTGGGAAAAGGAGTGTTAGAGCTTAATGAGTACAAGGAGTCTTTTAGGGATAATGAAAACATTCTGAAATGAGATAATGATGATGGTTCCACAACACTGAGAATATACTAAAAGCCACTGTCCTGTAGACTTTAAGATGATTAAAATGTTGAGGTTTATGTTATATAAATTATATCTTATTTTAAAAAGCAAGCAATGAGACTAAATTATTAATATAATAAATTAATGCTATAGTCAATTTCTTTATTCACATATTTAATCAGAAATTAGTACAGAGTAGGCACTGAATTTAAATTATGTATAAATATATAGACAAATGGGCAGATGATAGATAAATGGAAAGACAGATGGTTTGATGAGTGAATGAACAAGTGAATGAATGAATTGATTGGTTATCTACTCAGAATCACAGGTAATTGTGTAATAGAGTTTACTCACACTCAGTTATATCTGGTTCATTTTTCTACACCATTTAGATTCCCAAAATGGTTGGTCTGACCAATGCAGAGAGATTTCTATCTGTGGGCTTTAAATGTTTGTAAGTATTTTCATAAGGCATTTTCTAAAGATTCCATCTTACTTGTATCAACGTTTCTTTGATACACCAGAATTCACCACTCAATCACCTTTTTTCTTCTTCCCAACTGATTCTAGTGTATTTTAATAACAGGGACATTTTTAAAAACATTCTCTGTTGCCTTATCATTACTATATAAGATATGTGTTTATTATTTTCAAATGTGAAAAAGCATTTCAACATTTAAGAAAACTCTATAGTTCAATTCTTGAAGTTATCAGTGTCTCAATATGTTTGGATTTTGGTATTCTAGATGTTTTTAACTGAGTGTTTATGTCTGAAATAAGAGAATTTATGGATATAGCAAAGGAAAAATATTTAGAAGCTGTTTAAATATTATTTTAGAACAATAGTAAAATTGTTTAAATTGAATCTAGCTACTCCAATGTTTTCATTTAGTAGACAGAAAAGGAGAAGGGACCAAAACTTCCAAATAAAACACAATGGGGCCAATCCTAAAATCAGATGGGAGTGGGTTATTCACTTTTGGAGGATCATTAGCCCTTCTGATTCACTAGAGTGTCGTGTAGTGTGTCGAAGCTACAGGTAATAAACACAATTTGAGTCCAGAAAGCACAGGAGCAGTAGCTTGCCTTGTGATCAGCAGGCCTTGGCTGGTTTCTATGACTGCGGAAGCTCAGAGGAGAGCGTCAGGCAAGACTGATTCCCACTTTTTCAGAGAAAGTCACTCTGACTGTGGCTGGGCAGATTTGTCCCACCCCTGTAAGAGCTTGCTTTGCATATTAATAAGGTTTGCATATGATGACTTAAGGCTGGTCAAAATTACAATGAGAATATGAAAGTCCTCCATTTAATTTTTATTTAAAAACAAGAATTTGTGCACCATTCTCATTCACTTCCCATTGTGTTTTGTTACATCATTCATTCATTCATTGTTTTTTCATTAGACAAACATAACTTTGAGTATTTACTATGTGAAGGCTTTGTGCAGAAACCCTTTTGGAAATGTGAGGATGAATATTTCAAGATCCCTTCACCCAAGGGGTTTTAAATTTATTTTGAGCAATAAGTCATTATACCAATGACTAAAATACAAAGAAAAAAGATAGATGATGATAGATAGATAGATAGACAGACAGATGGATAGACAGAGAGTTGATAGACGTTAAATGGCAAGAGTCCAGGAATGTTTCCCAAGAAGAGATGGAACTCATAAAACCACTAGAAGCATTGATAAAAAAAACGAAAGTAATCTGGTGAGAAATATCCAGTTGGCATTACAGAGAAAAGAAAAAGACATCCCCCCTGTCCCTTTAGAAAGCTATTACTTCTCAGGGGCTAATATCAATATCACCACAAATTCTGAACATTTTTATAATATATGTAATGTTATTTCTGGAAGAACAAGAGGTGATGGCTTCAGGTTAGACCCTAGAAAAAGTGAAAAAAGAAGGACTACAACTCCTTCATCCATGTAATAGGAGTGAAAACAAATCTACAGGCAGAAATTTAATGGCATAAGTTATTTTCAAACCTTTTTTAAAATTCTGAATCATCAGTTTTGGCATACTATTTTGAAACGTTAATTTATTTTTTGTTTCAAAAACATCCCATGTTGACAAAATCCCCAAGGGGTATTGAAGGAGGTAATTAAGTCAACATGGCAAAATTCCATTAAATGATTATCAGAGGGATTAATGGAATAACATACTGAGATGGCTGCTACATTTGTGGGAGATGCACAAAAACAATGCAGTAGGGACCAAAGGTCTTGCATCCTAAGAGATTGCAGCCAGGGTGCAGAAAATCTCACTTCTGTTAGCAGCGCTAATATTACTTATTCTCAACTTTATTCTTATAAAATACTTGGGAAAGTGGCTGCAATATCTACTAACATTGGAAAATAATATTCATAGGAATTACCACAAACAGTTAGGTTGCACACAAGTTTAATGAATGGTTTACCCTTGTTATGGTGCTGTGGATGACCTGAAATTCCTTTTCCCCCTCTCTGTGGTGATGGAGTTTCTGTGTAACATTTTATAAATCACAAGTGCTCATTTTTTCCCCTTCAAATACATATTTACATAGCACTGTCAGTACCTTATAGTCATGTTGAAAACCTTATTTGATGTGCTAACAGAACCTTGATATTCTTAGATTAAAAGCTGGTGTACAGAAAGAAAAAAGGGTTATCAGCAATTACCCATCTAAACATAATTAGAAGATTGAAAAAACAAGCCAATGGAATATTAAAATACTAATTGGAGAAGTTATATCTATGTTGGTTTCTAACATTCTGTTTATGCTATTTATTTTCCCTCTTGCTAAATGTGTTATTATAAAAACCATTCTGAGCTGTGAGCTGTTCCTAGGGGAAAATTAATTCACTGTATCATCAGAGAGGTTTAGTTTGTTGTTACTGCTAGGACTGTCAATGAAGACTTCACAGAGGAGCTGGTATTGAGTTAGGTCCAGAAGGATGGATGACAGACAGGGGAATTGAGGCAGAGTGAAAGGCATGTGTGTAGGACCAGAGTTATGACAGGACCTGAAATGTTTTCGGAAGTGAGAAGTTAAAAATTGCTGAAATATATGTGTCAATAGTAAGAGATTAGAGCTTAGAGGTACAAAGTAGATTAATAATCAATACCAGAAGTCTTACATGCCTTGATGATACATTGGGGATTTATTTTACAGGCAACTGGCATGACTGAAGGGGCAGCTAAGAACATCAGCAGGCATTAATTTGAAAATCTTAAGCATAATGACAGTAAAATGAGTAGTTTGAAATGCCCACTTAAGTCAGAAAGAAGTTAGGAGGCTAGTGCTATAATCAGAGAGAGTCTGATGGCGATCCCTTGAACTAGATATGAGAGAGTCTAGAGCTATTTACAAATACCCAGAATTGACTAGATAGGGTGACCTTTTGAATATGGAGGTGAAAAGATGCCAACTTTGCGAATGCAATGCAAAGATCACTCAATTTATTACTACAGTTTTGCATCAGATTCTCTTGTCTGGATATGAAAATGTTAGTAAAAGCAAGAGAGACATAAGGCTCATGTTTGTTGCCAACAGAATATTAACAAACAACACAGTTGGACCAGATGTAAAATCAACTGGAAATAAATTGAGGACGCCAGTTGTGACTGTTATATTTTCCTGGTTCTCTTTCTCCTTTTTTCACATCTGTCATTCTGCACTGTTGTTAAACAAGACAAAACAAAACAGCAAAAACAGAAAAGAAAGAAAAAGTAGGAGAAAGACAAAAATCTTTAATAGGGTAAAACCCAGTATAATTTTGCCTTTCCAAACAATTTCAGTAATTGAAAAAACTTTTCACTCTAACAAAGTACAGCATTTCACAGCTATGCTCCTAATTAAAAAATAACAATGATTAACTCAACTTGTCC
Source organism: Carollia perspicillata (assembly GCA_004027735.1). Classification (NCBI taxonomy): domain Eukaryota; kingdom Metazoa; phylum Chordata; class Mammalia; order Chiroptera; family Phyllostomidae; genus Carollia; species Carollia perspicillata. The sequence goes on along the minus strand of PVKM010007351.1, from coordinate 9,749 downwards.
CATTACTGTAAAGAAGAAACAGCAGTTGAGGGTGAGGGACAGAGAACATTATGCTCATCTCTCTTTCAGTTTCACTTTTATTTGACTTCATATATCTGAGAATAATATTTTTTCTTCTGGCCTCAAATTTTGTTAATTATTGCTCTTTGCTTTTCAATTTGCTTTTATATTATTTCCAAATTTTGTTAAAACCTGTGACATATAGAGGGAAGGTAACGGCCCCTTTCCCGAGGCTGAAGGAGAATAGAGAAGTGACTATGTCATATAACAGCTTAGACTTGCAAGGAGAATTTAAGTCTGCAGTCTCCTAGGTGTTGTGGTTTCTAAACAATAGTATGAGATAAAAAATAATAATGTACACTTTGTGGTGGATGAGTCCACTTAAATATACTAACATTTGATATATTTTAATGACCGTAGAACCAGAGGATGGGTTTTAATTTCCCCTCTTTCCCTTTGTGATGACTGGATCATAGAGGACGCATTTCAGTGCCCTGTCCATCATGAAGGAGTAAGGGCTTATCACAGTGCTTCCTAACCTGTCTTACCAACAACAAATCCTAATGGCATTGGACAGTCATGTAATTTACTTTGTCTAATAAAGAGATGTATGCGTTGGCCTTTTAGAAAACAAGCACCTTTTTTGTTTTATTTAATTATCAAAATTTATGAGAAATAGAATTCTACCCCATAATGCATTTATACTTATTTAAATAGTAAGTTTTATTAAGCTTTTCATAAAATTAATGCTCAAGGGAGTTGTGTATTTGCGCTGTATTTCCTATATCCCCTGAAAAACTCAAGATTTCTTATCTTGTTAGACATAAACTCCAGTTTAAAAATAATGATAATGTTCTCCTACACTGCAATGTTTGGTAAATTACTCAGAAACAGAACAGTAGGCTGAATGGATTATTGAGGGCAATGTGGTCAACACATCCAGCTACTGCTGTGTTAACCTGCCCGGGCTAACCTGTTTATACAATTACATATTTGGGGGATTCAGGCTTTGATTTTACCCACTTTGAGCTAACTTCACAAGGAGATAACTTGATTCTATCGCTCTTTACTGACACATAATGAAACAAAATAAACACATAAATAAAGAAAAATAAAAAAAAGAAATAAAAGAGTCATTATACCAAAAGCAGAAGATGAAAACAAGATGTAGAAAATATAACAACCCTTCAGTGGTTGCCCAATATCTGAAGACAGTTGCATAGACTCGCTAGCTAGGTACCACAACACGTCCTCCTAATTATCATCACCTTTGGGAGCTTGGTGAGTCGGTCAATTCCTGATTAGTGACACCGTTGAACAGTTTATAAGCTAAGAACAAAGTTGTAGGGTATATGTTAATAACTGGATCCTAATTTAAAGCCCTCAAGACCTAATTCCTTGAGTAACAATGGAAGTCTTAAGAATGGAATTCAACAAGGTTCCAGATTGCATCAGATGTAACTCCAGCTGTTGCCACTGGGGCTTAGCAGTCAGCCACACTAATATTTTTTTTAAATGTACTAAATTTTATACTTTTGTTTAAGTAGCACAAAAATCAGAGATTCCCGAAAGTACAGAAATTATAAGTACCATTATTGCTGGTGACTACCTTGTCTGTTTAACCTAAGGTATCTAGACAAGTCAGAATACAATTGAATTTTGCTTCAAAAGGGAAAACAAGCTGCTTTCATTTTCTCTTGTTCTGGTCTTTGAAAAAGTATGTACAGCTGTGGCTCTCATTTAGCGTTCTCGCTTTAAGACAATGGATAAGTCTTAAGCTCAGATATCTCAGTGTTTGGAGACAACAGTCTGCCTTACATGGGAAATCTATTTCTTATTTTAACATGAAATAAACAGAAAAGGCATATTTGTAGACCAGGAGTCTGTGAATTAAAAATGTTTTTATATTTTTAAATGATTAGAAAAAAATCAAAAGAATAAGATTTTGTGATATGTGAAAATTATATAAAATTCAAAATTCTATGTGATTTTTTTATTGTTGTTCAAGTACAGTTGTCTCCACTTTCACCCCACTCCACCCATCCCTGCTTCCTACCCTCAATCCTCCCCCATTTGGCTTTGTCCATGTGTTCTTTCTATATGTTCCTAAATGGACCTTTCCCTATTTTTCCACATTATCCCTCTCCCCACTCACCTCTGGTTACTGTCTGTTTGTTCTTAATTTCAATGTCTCTGGTTATATTTTACTTGCTTGTTTGTTTTGTTGATTAGGTTCCACTTATAGGTGAGATCATATGGTATTTGTCTTTTCACTGCCTGGTTTATTTCACTTAGCATAATGCTCTCAGTTTATTCTGTGATTTTCAATGTTTTATTGGAATGCAGGCATGCCCATTCATTCATTCATGACTTGTCTATGCCTGCTTTTCCTACAATGACAAAGTTGAGAAATTGTGAGAGAAAATATGTGGTCAACAAAGCCTAAAATATTTACTCCTTAGCCCTTTACAGAACAAAATTTTTGACCCCGGTATAGACTGATGAGAGAGGAAAAGAAAGAAAGTGTGATGCCTTCGAACTATGAGGCCTTGAAAGTGGAATTCACACGTTTCTTTTATTTGCAGGGGAGAAAATCTTTTAAATGCAATATGAAAATGGTCTCCTGAAGAGATCCTCTCATTCCCCAGATTTCCAAAGGGCCTTGTCAGTAAGAGCAAAGTACCTTTGTTCATGTAGGTAGCTAGAAATTAATAAAGAAAGAGAGGAAAGGAAACTGGACATGATTAAGCATAATCAACTAGGGAGCATAAGTCAGTTTTCACTAGGAAGCTACAACTTCAGACACCCTAGGGGATTGTAGCATTGCTCTTCCAAGAGCACCCCTCCCTTCTATGTTTCAGGAGAAAGGACCAGCTTTCCAGTCTTCCCAGGGTAGAACCAGTCCACTTGCCCAGACTCAGGAGGGGAGGAATAAAAGCAGCAGAAGGTATTCCTCTGCTGGGTGCAAGCCCAGTAGAAGCCAAGATGACAGAGTGGGAGGTCCTTCTACTATGAAGCATGTGCAGTAGCAGCCAAGGTTGCCACCATAAAGGCTTTTCTGTCTAGCCTGGGAAAGGGATCAGACTGGATAAGGAAAACAGAACCCTAGAAGATCTAGGAAATGGATTTGTTGGGGAAGGACCCAATGTAAGCCCCTGAAGATTGGAAAATGGATTGGTTAATTTGAAAGAGCACCTATTCCTTCCCAAGTTTGAGATGATATAATCAGCTTAACAAAGATTCTCCCTCACTTGGTAACACACCCTTGCCCTGTTCATTCACATGTTCTGTTTCCATAGCAGCCATGTGACCCTTGCAGCCTTCTGGGGCAGCCTTCTGGGGCCCAAAGCAGACCACCTGGTCTCCAAGCCTGGGCCCAGGCACAGCACCAGCAGAAGTGCAGCCAAGAACAGACTAAGCTAGCTGGATGGGAACAGACATGGATTTAACTGGTAGCACAGAGTTTTTGAACACTGGCCTTTGTTCTGGGCCTGATGAAGACAAGGCTGGACTTCTTCCATAGAGAGACAGAGTTGAACCCAGGACAGTCCTTTTATTTTGCTTTGACAACAAATCTTACCACTACACCTTATCCCCCCATAGGTGGGCCACCACATGCTTTTCTTGCAGCTCCATAAAAGAACCCATTTCACCAGCAATACTTTCTCTTCTGATGTAGCAAAAGGATTCTTCACTTAACAGGTGTTTTTCTTCCCCTCTCTCCACACCATGGAGTTGGTGCATTATTTGTCTTCTCAGCATCCAAATACAGATGCAAAACACAAAAATATAAAGCCTATCAATAGGCGGCTTTCTTGAAAGAGGTGGGAGTACTGAGCACTTAGGAAACCTCAATTTAGAATCCACAGCTGTCTTTATCAAAAAAGATGCTCCAGGCATCAAATTTGACAGTGTGTCTGACATTACTATTTTTATCGGTGCACATGCAGCAAGAATATGCCACTGACATGGTACACAAGGAACTGTGCCATTGCAGATTGTGCTGGAAAATATATTTGGTTTGTATAAACCAAAATACATTTGGAAAATATAAAAATACTTTGGAAATGTTCTCAGAATTGGATAAACCAAAGGCAAGATATTACTGTGACCATTGGAATTCCATTTCCCAGTTGCTTAGTTAGTTTAGACAAATATCTCCAAACCTAGGGAAGCAGTAAGTCAAAATGGCTGTTTGGTTCTATGTAGAGTAAAATGTTCGGATACATTTTCTACTTTTAATTAATCATCATGTTATCCATTCAGCTTTTGTTCCTAGGTAGGATAGAGAAGTTAGAGAAGGAGAAAGGTGTAGAGAAGGGAAATGGTATATACAATTCCATGGAGAAAGTGGAATTCTTGCTACACTTTGAAGAAAGTTTATAGACGTATTGATCTGGAGGAGAGGATTCCAGCACCAGAAAAAAAACACAGATACTTCAGGGCTGGAAGGAGCTAGGTGTAGTTAGGGAGTAACGAGGCAACTTAACTGGCACAAAGCTCGTCTGTCTAAAGAACTAGGGGAAAAAATGGTAAAAGGTAGAATGTCGGGTAATATAAGGCCTGGAAATTCAGCGAAGGAACTCAAACATGTCTGAAATTGTTCTATATATAAAAGCAAAAATGACATCTGATAAAGAGCAATGTTTCAAATCAGCGGGATATGAAGGAATAGAAAACAGCACATTAAAGATAGGGAAGGGGAGCTTAACATTTGAGTGTTTTATCTTACATTTGTTATCTAAACTTAAGAAGTCACCAGCAACAGACTCAAACACACAACTGAGTGACTTAAGAAGCTCACCCTTCCTCACTGCAGCTCTTTGCCGAGTTTGACTCTGATTACCTTTGATTTCCCATGCAAGTCTGTATGCTCACCACGTCCTTACCTTCCCACTGTCTTCTCTTTCCCACTTATCCTGCCCTCCACATCAGCAAACAAAACGATCTTTTTCTACCCCCTTCTATTTCCTCACTTTTCCAATTTGCAATAAATTTTTAAAGTATTTGTCTGCCCTCTGTTTTGAGTTGTAATCTTCTTGGCTTTTATAGTAACCCAGAGACCTTAAATCCTGGGCTGGATTGATTATAATTTGGGTCAAATAAAGGTTCAGTTCTATAGACATTTGGGGACCACATCCAGGAAGACTTGCAGGGAGATGGGACTTAACAATTGAAGGAAAATGAAAGGAAGAGATAAAGTAAAGGATGTCTAGAAGGACTCAGTGGATCTTTGAGGTTCCTTTGGCAGAATAACAATGATATTTGGGAATAAGAATTTATTTGTGAGGGAGAGAAAGAGTAGTTTATTTTGGACACTCTTTTCTGAAGTGACAGGAGGAGACTGTCTAAACAGAGATGCTCTCTGTAATAAAACAAGGTCTGGAGTCACAGGGCAAAATGGGAAATGCCATTTTGGGGTTTATTTACTTGGTGACAACATTTGAAACTACAATTAGGTGACAACTTTAAGATGATCGTGATTTTAAGAAGTGGGTGATTAAGGAGATAACACTGAGGGCCAGGCAGAAAAAAGAAAAAGCAATCAGAGTAGAGACATGGAGTAGTCAAACATGCGAGTAGCTAAATAGAGATATTTTGCTTGATTATTTTTAAAATACAGAACCGAACATGTTGTGGCTCAAGGACATTCATGGCTTTCCTACTGACCTATATACTTTTTTTCAAACACCTGGCAGATTACTGTGATAAGGAGGATTTACAATGTTTAAAGTCCTTAGCAAGGACAAAGTAAGTAACAGCCCACATTATTATGTATCTACCCAAATTAAAAAGTCTTGAATGAATCTTACAGCACTTAATGTGCATAGTAATCCTATCAGATAGATGTTATAGTCAACATTATATAAATGGAAAAAAATGAGATTAAGAAATGTAAAAATGGGGCTAAATATTTTCCAATGATCAGATTCAATCTTAAAGAAAAATAGATACATCATATAGATAGATAGATGGAAGAGAGAGAGAGAGAGAGAGAGAGACAGAGAGAGAGACAGAGAGACAGAGAGACTGTCATTACTGAACTCAAGAGGCTGAACTCCCTGTTTCGGTTGTTCTATTAAAAAAACAGATGTGGTTATCACAAAGTACTTTTATTTACTTGCAGCAAGTAAAGGAGAAGGGATTCATATCCAAAACTCTGCCTCCCTGAAGGGAGGCTTAGCCATTGCTTATATACACTATTTGGTCCATTACAGTTTGATTTCTTCACAGTTGGCTACTTTCATCTGGTTGAGTTCCTGTCAGTTCATTCTTTTTAAAGCTGCATCTACAAAATACTATGCTACATTTAAACATCTAGCATGAAATAATATTTAGAACTGCCCAGACCTTGAAACCCTCATCCTATCTAACACAAGCCAGGGATATTTTCAAGACTTAATGAACAAAATTCCTAGAAGTTATTTGCTTTAGTGGTGCTATTGACAACTGCTCCTGATATTTCTATTGCAAATAAACTCATATAAAAACATCTGATGATTTTTCTCTGAAACAGACTGAGTCCAGCTTTCATTTCCAAAACAGCTCCATAGAGATATGCCTGTGCCCTTGTGTGGTTATTGTGGCTACTAATTCTTTGGTTAATATCACCATCTTATTGTTTTGTTATTTTGCATTCAGTATTTTTGCTGCCCCATGATATCTGTATGCAGTATACATCTGAAAGTTAATTTGCCATCTTTCTTATCTTTTATTTCTTTGCCTTTCTTTGAAAAAGAGGCTTATTTTATGGTCAAATCAATTATAAATCTTTGAGTATAAGATTGTTATCTCACTGACATGAACATAAAAATATTATGGAAATATTCACTAATTCTATTACAGCTCCTTAGAGAACAGAAATGAGATTTGACCTGTAATGAATATTTTTTGTAAGCAGGTGCTAACAATAGTTTTCATTATTTTAAGAGTGTGGATTGAATCTGACCTATTTTAGAAGTAAGTTTTTTATCTTATGCAGTTGTTTCTGCATTTCTTCACTTTACAAGTATTTTTTTAGTGAAGGAAAAACTATTTTTCCTTTATTCTTGTGTGTGTAAGTGCATACATATGTATTTTTAATTTTTACTCAAATAATTATCAAAAACTTAAAAGAAAGTATAAATTTAAAATATATCATTATAAAACCTTAGAATGGAAATGGTTTGGGGGGAGTAGGTTGTCCAAACTGCTTATTTTACAAATGAAGTTGTTGAGAAATGGAGTTAAAGGTAGGATGTATTCATAAAACCAGTATTCAAGCTGTGACACAATGACAAGTTAATTTAAATAAGTACCTTTATTTTCTTTTCAGATATTCTACCAACTTTATTTCCTACTATGTGATTAAGATATACATAACTATTTTAATATTATTCATTTATATGACATTGCCAGTGAGAGCTGAACATATTTGTGATGGACTAAAGCGCTCTTTTCCAATATTATGAAATAGATGTCTCCTACTCCAGTAGCAAGAATAAAACAGGCATAAAGCAGGGCTAAACTTCAGACCAGCTTGAAAGTTTTGCATTGTCAGAGAAATTTGAATCCTGGAGGTGGATTAATATAATCTGGGAATGATTATAAATTAGGTTCTTTCTAAACCAATAGAACGTCACTTCTGAAGGATTATAATAGCATCTTTGTTCTCAAATTATTTCTATAAATAATTTCAAACTCAATATCCAGCACATAATAAAGATTACCAGAACATGAGTAGACAGTACCTCATGAGGAAGAACTAGCAGAAATAACACAAAATGAAGAGATCTATTACAAATCCAGACACTGTGATTATTGAATACAGACTATAAGATAACTATGTTTACCATATCCAAGCAGATAAATGACAAGCTTGAACTTATGCCAGAGACTGAAATGTTAAATGTGACTGAGAAAATTTGAAATAAAACAAAACAGAACTTCAAGACCTGAAAAATACAATAAATAAAATACAGAATTTAATGACTTGGGTTTGACACAAGAAGAGAGAATTAATTAACGAGAAAATATGACAGAAAAAATATCTAGAATGAAACATGGACAGCTGAGAAAGACAGAAGATGTAGGAGCCTAGAGCACAAAGGGGAGATCTAAAAGAGTTAGTTGGAGTCCTAAATGGAAAGAAAGAAAGAACAGGAGAAAAATAATATTAGAAAGGATTGTGAATAAGAATTTCCCAGAACTGATAAAAAACATCTTTCCAGTAAATCCCTAGGGTAAGGAGGAGGAGGATGATGATAAATAAATCACATTTCAGGTATCACATTAAAAAATAGAGAATGTCAAATGTGTAGCAAGCAGCCAATGCAAAAGGTGCTTTTAAAGGAACAAGACTAAGGTCAACAGCTGACTTCTTAAAAGAAAGACTGAACATCGATCAATGAGCATGGAGCTTCAGTGTGTTGAAAGAAAATCAATCACAAACATAAATTTTATATTCGGTTAAAATACACTTTAGAAAGAAAGTTGAAATATATTCTTACATAAATCCATGTTCAAAGACTTTGTCACTAATACATTTATACTAAAGAGTGTTTTTCAGGCAGACAAAAAAGTTGTTAAATGGAATATTCTAGATCCAGGAAGAAATAAAGAATAATGTTTCACCTTCTTAATTGGTACCTTATTCACATATTCTAATTCAGAAACTTTAAATATTAGCTGCTTTATTTTAAAACATAGATTATGTCTTGTTTATTGATGACATAGAATATGCTGTATTTATCTAAAACAATTAGAAAATTTCAATAAGAAGTATACAGTGTTTTCTTTAGCATCCTAATTAAACTTTAAAGTTAAATTTTTAGATTAGAATAAATCACTCATACTTCTTATAAACAATATAAATAACATACCAAATTCTTATGGGTAGTTATATAACAGGGAGGTTTCAGTAATCAATTTTTAGTTTGTCAGAACATAACATATTCTTGAGCAAAAACCAACAATTAATAATTTTATGAAATTGAAACTCCTTAGTTTAGGTTTTTAAAGGGCATGATAAACTACATCTGTACATTTAAAATGATAAAAATATCACTTTAATAGAAATATTTTTCTTTATTTTTGAGTAGCCTATGAAATAAAAATTTCTAAGCTAGACTGAATTTATATGAATCAAAACAACTAAAAAAAGTAATTTTTATGTGAATTAAAATATCAAAAATATTAAACCTAATTGTTGTCTATTGAACAGCTACAACAAAGTATTAGGATGCAATATGTTTTTCTTTTTTTATTCACATGTCGTTTTTCCCCTCTGTGTATATAGCCTTCAAACAACTGCTTTTGAATGACTTGATTAGAAAAAAATATGAATACCCAAATTGAAAATTAATCAATTTGGCCCATTGGGTTAAATAATATCTAGCAGCTGTTATTGGTCGTTTTATTGATAGAAACATATATGTAAAAATAGGTTAATAATAAATAATAATAAAAGAATAAATTGTTTCATGTACTCACAATTGCAGACTTCCTTCTGCTAACGCATATAAAATAGTCCGTCCAGAAAAAGCCCAGCCATTGTCAATATAATAAGAACGGATTGCAGAACATCAATGTAACCTGGCAATGACAACTTTACTGTACTAGTCATTGGGGGCAGTAGATACCACTGAGTGAGCATGTGTACTGTGGGACCATAGCATTTAAAATGACTGAGTGAGTAGAGCAACAAATCTGCATCACATTTTGCATTAAGCTGAAACATTTCTCCATGGAAACTATTCGGATGATTCAGA
>PVKM010007350.1:0-41734 GCA_004027735.1 Carollia perspicillata | reverse complement strand
AACTAGCCGTCATCCTGCTTTTCATCTATGAGTCTGTCCCCATTTTCCTTGTTAGGTCAGTTCATTAGATTCCACATGTGTGTGAATTCATATGTTAATTGTCTTTCTCTGACTGGCTTAGTTTACTTAGCATAATTTTCTCCAGGTTCATCCATACAGTTGCAAAGGGTAAAACTTTCTTCTTTTTTGCTGCCAGTTAGTATTCCATTGTGTAAATATCATAATTGTATTAGCCACTCATCTACTGATAGACACTTGGCCTGCTTCCATATTTTGGTGATTGTAAATAATGCTACATGAACATAAGAGTACTTATGTTCTTTCAAATTAGTGTTTTGGGTTCCTTCAGATATATTCCCAGAAGTGAGATTGCTGGGTCAAAAACAGATCCATTCTTAATTTGTTGAGGCATCTGCATACTGCTTTCCACAGTGGCTGGCTGCACCAGTCTGCATTCCCACCAACAGTGGAAAGGGATCCCTTCTCTCCACGTCCTCACCAGTTTTTTGTTGATTTATCGATGATAGCCATTCTGACAGGAGTGAGATTGTATCTCATTGTGGTTTTAATTTGCATTTCTCTGAAGATTAGTGACATTGAGCATCTTTTTATATGTCTATTGGCCCTCTGCATGTCCTTTTGGAGAAATGGGTCCTTTGACCATTTTCTAATTGGTTGGAGTTTTTTTGGTGTTGAGTTTTGTAAGTTCTATATCAATTTTGGATATCAACCCCCTAACAGATGTATGATGAATATGTCCTCCCATTCTATGGGTTATGTTTTTATTTAGTTGATGATTCCCTTTGCTGTGCAAAACCTTTTTAGTTTGTTGTAATCCTATTTGTTAATTTTTTTCTTCTGTTTCCCTTGCTTGGGTAGAGATATCCAATAAAATATTGCTACAAGCAATTTCTGAGATTTTGCTACCTATGTTTTCTTCTATGATTTTTATGACTTCAGGTCTAACATTTAAGTTTTTGATCCATCTTGAATTTACTTATTTGTATGATATAAGAACATGGTCTAGTTTCATTTTTCTGCACATATCTGTTCAATTTTCCCAACACCATTTATTGCATAAACTATCTTTAGCCCACTGTATGTGCTTGTTTCCTCTGTCAAATATTAATTGACTGTAGCAGTATGGGTTTATTTCTGGGCTCTCTATTCTGTTCCATTGATTCATCTATCTTTTTTATGCCAGTACTAGGCCATTTTGATTACTATGGCCTTGTAGTATAGTTTGATATTAGGTAGTGTAATTCCTCCAACTTTGATCTTCTTTCTCAGGATCACTGATAATGGGGCGGGTGTGCATGTGTTTGGTCAAGAGGTATATGGGAAACCTCTGTATCTTCTACTCACTTTTACTGTGAACTTAAAACTGCTCTAAATAATAAAGTATGTTTTAAAAATAAATTAATTTATATTTAAAAACTATGTCAGTTGGTAAAAGGAATTTTTAAAATATTACTAACAACTCAGGAATGTTTTAACTCAAAAGGTAATCAGGGACAAATTTTGCCACTGAATTATTTCAAACTCAAGTAAAAGAATTTTTCTATTATATGAACCATGCCATGTGGTAGAAATGTTAATGTAATGTACTAGTTATTTCATTAAGAAAAGTACATGATAATCAAAGTTAATGATGAAAAAGACATATCTCATTATTGTTCAACTATTCATAATTTTTGAAAATCTCACAGACTAAAAAGGATGATGATGATGTTTTGATGTGATAGGCAGTATCTTACTAGTTCAAGGGTAGAGCTTTTCTCCTTCAGTTTAGGAAGAAGATAAAGATGCTTATTATCAACATTTTTACTCACCATTATACCAAAAGTTTCTAACAACTGGAATGACATGAATGTAAAACAAAAAGTGTAACTCTCAGAAAAAAGAGCATACTTTTCATTATTTTTAGATCATATACCTACATACCTAGGAATCATGACAGAATCAACTACAGGACTTCTAAAAGTTATTTAAAGTGGTTAAATATATTCAGAAATAATTTGTTTTTTTATGTACCAGCAATAATAGTCTGAAGACATCATGAAAGAAAAATAACTTATTCACTCTGCAGTGGGAACACAAACAGTTCCCAATAAAAAGAGAGAGGCACGTCCTTTTCCTAGACAGGTAGATAAATAGTCTAAATTCTTCTTAAAATGATTTATGGATTTAAGAAAACCCCAATTACTTTGAAAGGATTAAAAGAATTTATTTTTCCCCTGGAGAAAGAGACAGCAGTTTGGAAGACTGCTTCTAATTCACAAAGAAAACAAACAAACAATCAAATAAATAAATAGGGCTCAAATTAGGCAACATTTAGAAAAATAAAAAGATTAAAGTAGCACCTCTTGCTATATATCTTATTAAAGTCTGCTACTTACACAGTGCTTAGATCTATAGTACTTAACATTATATCAGCATGACAATCACTAGCAGGAAAAGAAGGATTTAGATCATAAAACTATTAAGGTTTTGTGCTTTTTTTTACTTAAATAATGCGAAGTATTAGCAAAAGTGCAATAGGACAGGCCCTCATTCACCATCCCAGTGAGACTGCAAATAGCAACACACTTCCGGGAAAGGAGATTGGTACTGATTATTAATAGCTTTGCAAGGATTTTAACTAAAAATTATCCTTTTGGGAGTCTGTTCTAAGATAATTAACAGCATAACAGCCAATGATTTATGTAAAAGGCTTTTAAACAATAATAATATATATTGTAGTAAGAATAAAAATTGACAACAGCAGCAGAATGGCTAAATACTTCATGGACCATACAAACTTTTTAGCTATAATACAGAAAAAAAAAACACATTTCAAAGAATATTTAGTGTCATGGAAACATTCTTAGGTTACATGAATAAAAAAAGACAGCAGGAAACAATATCAGTATAAGCCCAATTCAGGAAAAATAAAAGAAATGTACACTTAAAAAGGAGAAACACTAAAATGTTGACAGTCTTTATCTCTAAAGAGTGTAATAGTGAATGATCATCATTTTGTATTTTGGTGCTTTTCTTTATTTTCTAAGTAGTGGGGAAAAGGTCGTGTTCTACATACCCAACAATTAAAGTGAAACAGCAAAAAATGTGTTGTTAATGAAAAAATTATTCAGACGCTTGTCAAAATTATTCAGATGACTTTTTTCAGGGGCACCATGTTTTAAGTACAGGGACCAATGCAATGCAGTTTTTGCTGTAAAATAGAGACATCGGTCTCATCTAAATACAAAAGGAAAAGTGAGAGTTTATAGCCAAGCAGCAGAGTGTATGGGACAGGCAGAGGGTAAATGGAAAGTCACTAAAAGAAAACATCAGGGGTAAGAGGGATTCCAGCTATGTTGACCTAATAGGACTCCTGCTAAAGGCTGGCAGGTGGTCAGACATTACCTGGGAGATGGTGGAAGATAAGGAAGCTGATCAGATATGGAAGTTCACCAGATATCAAGTGTGGGAGATTCTGGCAAAACCTCTTTAGTATGTTGATTCTTGTGAAAATTAGCTACCACAAAGACAAACATGGAAGTGTAAAAGGTAAAGCTTAGTTGGAAAAGGACTCAGCAGAGTCTGACCAAAGTTTGATCAAGGAGAGACACTGTTCGGTGCCACCTTAAGTTAAGGAAATGTGGAGACTTACTTGCTTGTCAATTGCAAATAAATCAACATTCCAGGTATCTGTTCGTCTGCCCACATGGACCTGAGCTTATTTACCTGCCAATTCCTTAGCTACAGAAAAAATATAGCTTCAGATTTAACACTCGATCACTGGTTCTTTAAGTTCTGTTATTGACCAGTTCTTCCCAATTGCTCACAAAATACTTCGGTAAGATGGTACAGTATGATATGGCATAGTACAGTATATCTGGCATGGTTTGGAGTGGCATGTATTCTACGGAGAAACCCATTAGCAAAGGGGGAGATATTTTCTTACTGTGAAAACAATATAATATTATTATGGAGTGTCAGAAATTAGGAAAAAGTTATTCCCTCTGATATCATCACAATAGAATAGCTGGTATCATCTTTAAATTTTTTCTTCAATGCTCTATATGTACAACATTAATAGTGTTAAGATTTTACTGTATATGCAATTTTGTATCCTGCTTTTGTACTTGTCATTATATATAGGTACTTTTATGTTCCCACAAGGTCTTTTTAGTCATTGCTGTTATTTTAATGACTGCCTAATATTTACTAAGTAAACATTTTATATTTTAAATTCCTTTTTGTTGAGCAATCAAGTCGTTTCCTTTCAAGTTTTCAGTTAAAATATGTTCTAGCCAGAACTCAGTAAACAGAAAGAATTTGAATGAAAAGCCCAATATGCTGTCTCACCTATAGATTCATATACTGACCACAACATGTTTCTTGATGTTTCTATGATGAGCATTTGCTCAAATAGGATAACTTCTAGAAAGAATAGCCACAGCTAAAAGGCTGCAAATCAATTAAAAAAGAACAACTTTAGAATCTGTAGTTTGTCTTCAAGTTTTTATAGTAAGAGACCAAGAGGCTGTAGTATGTACAGTTCACAGCCTGACAAATGCTTTTTGAGGAAAATTATGTTAAACTTACACTAGTGAGTCTGAAAATAAACTAAGTATAAAACTGGGAGGGAAGGAAAAAATCCCTCTACCCCCCACAAAATAGTAACCTAAGTGCAATGAAGCAATTTTTCACACCCTACTTAAAATTAACAAGTTGCACATTTTGGGTTAACTAATCTACCTTAGGAGGAGAGGTAGTAAAGTACCTTTGCAACTTATCGTGCCTACTAGTAATTTATCAAGCAATTTTATTTTATCTTATCAGAGTTCGTGTGCAAAACTAAAAGCAGATGTGCAGAAAATCCGTCTAGCTGTAAACAACTCCCATTCAGGACTTGGGACATAGACTTCTGCTGCTCCTAACTTTTGTTCTTTTGCTCCCTTTACACAACCATACAGAACTGAACCCCCGCCCCCAAAAAGTCATCTTACTTAAATTTTAATAACTAAAACTTGAAATACAAAAGGGTGATTGAAATCAATTTGATTTCTAAATATTCATTTTTTTTAGTTCAGCTGAACTGAAGCTAGTACATTTTTCTGGGAAAACTTTTCTTTTCATAACTTCCACAGAAAGCAGAAAATTCAGCTGCATGGTTACCTGAGATAAAAATGGATTCACATGTAGGTAAAGAGATGACAGAAGGGAGGTGCTGGTTAAATGGCATAGCTGTTAAATGATGATGCTAAGCCTCCACACTCTGGCAGGAGCGGCAGGTAAAACTCTTCTGCAGACTGCATCTCACAAATGGAATTGGAGCGTGGAGACCTATAAAAAGCAGTGGCACAAGAAACTAGACCTCAGTTGTTATCTGTGCTTTTGGCTGCTGAAGGAGTGAGGAGTCAACCTGTGGTTGACTTGTGCATCTCCAGTTCCCCTGGGATTTCATGCTTTGTCATCCCTGAAGGAAGAGATTTACAGTACAGAATCTGTTGACATCTTGTTAGTTCTGGGGCAATAGGACTTCTGAAGAGAAAAAACAAGCCAAGAAAGCCCTGTGGGGATCAGAATGATGGGCCATGGAGCAGTTTTATGGGCATGTAAATTTTTTCAGAAAGAAATCCTTTCTGTATCCTTGTTCCCAGATTCCCTGCTAGAATCCTGCTCAAAACTAAGAGCAACATTAGAAGTTCTTCCAAGGGAGCCCTGAGGCTCAAGTTCCCTTCACATACTTAAACCTGCAACAAAGGACTTGAAACTTCTCTTTTCCAGACTAACCAATCCTAATACTATCAAAGAACCTTTATTACTAGAGAATTTTAGTGCCCTCTTATCTCCCCAGTCCCTGTCAGTCTCTTCCAGTTGATCTATTTGTTTCTTGATGAAGGGACCCCAATAAGGAGTGACTCTCCAGGGACAGCTCTTTAGTGCACATTGGTTAGGATTGCCTATTCTCTGCTCCTAGACTGGTGGGCATCTTTAGATCTGACAGTGCATAATACTTCTACTGCTGCCACTGGGTTACTGCATCCCTTCTGAGATAAGACAGTTAAGTGTGTTGGACTTCAGAAAAATATATAAATGAGAAGGTACAAATTCAAATGAGTTCTGTAGCTGGGCAGGTAGCACAACTATGATACCATGCAGTGATTATCAGGAGTGGCAGGACTTGGGGTAGACAGGATTGCACAGAGCATTCCTAAAGGCATGCAGGTGGTTCATGTAGTCTTCCAACGTCATGTGGGACCAATCACTGGATCCCCCCAGGGTCTGCAATGTGCTGTCTCTCTACTTCAGGCCAGTCTCTGGTGCGGCATTAGCAGCCACACATGGAAAACTGAAGCATCTAAGGTTCTTCTTGTGCTGAACAAGTAAGACACGGAATGCTCTAAAAATAAACTCTTGAAAAGAAAGAGTAACCACAAAGTGACCAGCAATTATGTATTTTAAATCTTTCAAGAATAAAGTTTCAAATAATCCTAACCCTCTTAAGGCTTTAAGATTTTGATTCAGATCTCTTTTCCCAAAGCTAAAGAGATGATTTTTACTCTACAAATATTTGTTATTGATTGTAATGCTAGCATGCATTTAGCTTACTATGTGGCAGGTACTATGCTAAGTATTTTGTGGGGATTTTTCAGAGTAATCCTCCCCAAAGGACCAGGCAGTAGGCACCACCGCAGCTAGCGCAGGGCAGAACTTCTGCTGCTGTTCTTCCTCTCCACTTTCGTTCCACTGATGCAAAACAGTGTTTCCAACCACAACACAAGTGTCAGGCACACCATCCTTAGAAAAAAAAATCATTAAAAAATTTATATTGATTTATTCTGTAGCTGCTCATACACCCGTAAGAACAAGAAACTTAAGCTGCTTGTTTTTTAGAGCTTTCCTTTTCCAGTTGTCATAGGTTCACTTCTTGTTGAAACACCCTCCCCTTCTATCACAGACAGACCTCGGGTGGAGAGTCAAGCCTATTCCACTGTGAGGGGCTACCTGGCTGCCGGGCAGGAAGAACTCATCCTCCTGCAGGAGAAAGTGAAGAGTGGGAAACTATCTGTGGACCAAGCCCTTGAGAAATTTAAACAATGGCAGATGGGAAAGACTGGCCTGGAAATGATTCAGCAGGTAATACTGACCCCATCCCCTTCTGGAACATTCCCTTACTTACAGAGCTCCTAGCCTCTTTGTCAAGGTTGAGTCTTCACAAGAAACATAAGTAAGCGTTCTTTTGTTTTTAAATAGACACACAGATAAGATGTTTTCAAACTACCAATCAAAAGCTGGAAAATATCCAGACTTCACGTTTACAGATCATTGGTGAGCTCAATGCCAGAACCCAATGTATTAGAGCTAAAACCTAACCAACTTCTAAGGCTATCGTTAGTATAGTGAACGTTTTATGAATGTCGTTGATGAAATTAGGGTGACACCTAATTAGTGACACCTTCAAAGTAGGCACCTTGGGACCTCACATAGTTCTCCTAATTGCCATCAGCTGCCTCCTTGTATTTTCCTCAATCTCATCAAGTGTCTGAAATCTCTTCCTTTTCAAAGGTGATTTAATTTGGGGAAAAGCAAGATGTCACAGGGTGCCAAATCTGGGCTGTAAAGGGACTGAGTCACCTGGGTGATTTGATCTTTCACCAAAAAACTCTGCACAAGACGTGATGCATGAGTGGGCACATTGTCATGATGCAGCTGCCAATCACCAGTTGCCCATAGCTACGGCCTTCTGAATCATCTGAGTAGTTTCCATGGAGGCATGTTCAAGCTTAATGCAAAATTTGATGCAGATTTCTTGCTCTACTCACTCAGTCATTTTGAATACAATGGCCACACAGTACACATGCTCACTCAAGGGTGTCTACCACCCCCACTGACTAGTACAGTGAAGTCATCATTGTTCACACATGCACATTCCAGTCCACTCTCTTTGGCTGCCAGGTTACATCAATGTCCTTGTATATTAACAATGGTTGGACTTTTTCCAAACAGACCTCGGATATGTTTATATGTGTGTGCATGGGTATATATTTCAGATAAGCTTAGTCTTGTCTCCTGCAAATTTACATCCTGAGAGGTGATTAGAGATTAGAGTAAGTAGTTCAGAGATAAGTTTGAAAACAAAATATACTGTATACACCCTGTGACATTCCTCAGTGAGGACTATCAGGACCTCATTCTATGTATCCCACAGGCTTTTCTCTTCCAAAACATTCCATGAGTTTTTATCTTCTCATTATGGAAAGCCCAGTGTCTTAGCAATCAGTTGTCAGGCAGCTGTTTAATGACACACATTTAATTAGCTAGTTTACGTCAAAGTATAAATAATCATTAATAGCTTAATATTCTATCTTTACCATGGAATTATTTTTTACTTAAAACAATGCTTAGAAAAACAACACTTAAGAAAATATTTTTTAACAACAGGGAAATGAACCCCAGTGGTGAAATTTGAACAATATGGCATATAAGCAGGAGATAGTTTAGGCAAGAGGACTTTCCCGGTACATCTGAGATGACCCCATATCACAAGGGCAGCTCTGAGGGCAGCTCTGGCTGCGGGCCGGTGTTTCAACATGGCTCGGACTTTGCAGGGCTAAGCAAGGACGGTGGTTTTGCTAAACAAATGTGGAAGAATGCTGATTGTAGAGTTCTGCAAGTGATTGCTGTTCATGCTTCTCCATCTGTGCTAATGCCGCCGCCACCAAACATCCCTCTTATCCTGAAACGGAGAAAAATCTGCTTAAGTGCACACGTACAAAGCACTTTCCTAGAAGTGCCTGATTATCTGAATTTTGTTGAAATAAGTCAGTTCTACCTCACCTCCCTTAGACCCTTCAATGATAAAGTTTACAAGTTAGAGTAGTCCAGCCTAACCACCTTCTTGGAAATGTTTTCACTAGTAGTTTGATTAAAAATTTGGTTATTGGTTATTTCTATTTTGTTTGTGTATTTATATTCAATATTGTGTTAGAAAGAATTTAAGGTCATCCATACTCACTACTTTGAGACCGATCTGACTTATCTAATATAAAGGGGCAGTGGTATAATGAGTAAGATTAGTATTTATGCAAAACAAGACAAAAACTTAGCCTGTACTTTCAAAAGCAAGCACTAATGCTACTTTCCAGAAGACCCAAAATTTTAGTCATTCTGACTAAATACTGTTCTAGGTATCAGTCAGTCCTTTTCCTCTTTTTTTTCCATCTTAATTCAGATGTAACTGACATATGACATTTTGTAAATTTAAGGTATTCAGCCTTGGCTGGGTAGCTCAGTTTGAATGTTGTCCAGTGCACTAGAAAAGTTGTGGGTTCGGTCCCCAGTCAGGGCACGTACCTAGGTTGTGGGTTCAATCACTGGTTGGGGTGCATATGGGAGGCAACCAATCAATGTGTCTCTCTCACGTGGATATCTCTGTCTCTGTCTGTCCCCCTCCCTCCCTCCCTATCTCTCTAAAATCAAGAAGCATATCCTCAGGTGAGAATTAGAAACAAATTTAAGGTGTTCAAAGTGTTGATTTGATAATTGTGTATTGCAAAATGATTACCACCATAGTGCTAGCTAACATTTCCATTGTGACATAATTACAATTTGGGTGGGTAGAGGGAGTGAGAACATTTAATATCTACTCTTTAGCAAGTCCTAAGTGTATAATACAGTGCTGTTTACTGTCATCGCTATGCTGTACATTAGATCTCCAGAACTTGTCTTGTAAGTGAAAGTTTATGCCACTTGACCAACATCTTACCCCCATCCTCTCAGTCTCTGCTAACAAGCACCATTCTACTCTCTGCTTCTAGGAGTTTGATGTTTACAGATTCAACATGTAAGTGACACCATGCAGTATTTGTCTTTCTCTCTCTGACATTTTTTATTTAACATAATGCCATCAAATCATGTCCATCCATGTTGTTGCAAATGGCATAATTTCCTTCTTTCTCGTGACCAATGAATATTCCACTAAATATATTACATATGAAATATATATAATATCACGTCTTCTTTATCCATTCATCCATTGACAGACACTTAGGTTGTTTCCTTGTCATGGCTGTTGCGACTAATGCCGCAGTGAGCATGGGATTGCTCTTCTTCAGTCTTCAATATCCCGTGTTCATTCCTTCTGAGAGGTACTCAAAAGTGAGCTTGCCAGATCATGTGGTAGTTGTACTTGTAATTTTTCAGGAACGTACATACTATGTTCCATATGGAGGAACCAATTTACATTTCCACCAACAGTACTCGGGGTTCCTTTTTCTCCACACCCTGCTAACACTGTAAGCTCTTGTCTTTTTGAATATAGCCATTCTAACCACCACGAGGCAGTATCTCATTGTGGGTTTGACTTGCATTTTTCTTATAGTTAGTGATGTTGAGCACCTTTTCATGTATCTGTTGGTCATTTGCACGTCTTCTTTGGAAAATATCTATTCAGTTACTCTGCCCATTTTTTAACCAGATTATTTGGGGTTTTTGTTGTTGGTGGTGGTGGTGGTTTTTTGCTACTGAGTTGTACAAGTTCTTTATGTGTTTTGGATATTGATCTCTTATCAAGTATAAGGTTTGCAAATATTTTCTCCTGTGCTATAGGTCACTTTTTAATTTTATTGATGATTTGTCTTGCTCTCTACAAGGTTGATGTAGTCACACTGGTTTATTTTTGCTTTTGTTGCCTGTGCTTTTGGCTATCATATCCAAAAAAGGTTGCCAGGACCAATGTCAAGGAGCTTTTCTTTTACATTTTCTTAATCCTTAATATTACGGCCCAGACAACAATCAGAACAAAACATTAATGTTCTCCCATGTTCTTAACATATGTGGATTCACATTCAATTCCATACACTTTATCATTACTTTTGTGGTTTACAAAAATATCATTTGTACACTGAGGATGAATCTATCAGAGGTAACTGTAATTATATTACAGTTAATAATGTAATAATGTAATTATATTATTATTGACAGAGGCATTATCTTAGGAAATTAGCAGGAAAAAAATGGCACAGAGTTAATAATAGAAGAGTTTCTAGAATAATGAAGGCCCGTGCAGAATCTCCAGAGTTCAAAGTAAGGTGGTTACGAAGGTAAAAACCTCATGTTTCATTCTCTTCATTTCTGCTCTAATCGCTAGGTGCCTAGTTGCTCTACTCAGGAGAGTAACTGCAAGCCAATGAAAAGAACTCTCTCTTTAGGAAATGTGATTTATTGGTTCCAGGGGAAGAAACCCTTAGGGAAAAGCGCTACTCTTGGGTTTTCTCCTAAAAAGAGATTTTCAAATGTTAGCTTATTTTATATTGTGCTTAAAAAGAATAGATGTTCAATGCAGAATATCTGGAAAGAGTGATCACAAATTAGCCAAGAAGGAGAATCCAGTTGTGTTTCCTTTGCTCCTGAGGTCCTAGTTCTTAGACGGGATTCCTGGGGAGGACAGTGTACTACAGAAGCTGGAATTGGGCTCCTGCGGCAGCGCGTCACCATTGTGTCACTCTCCTGCTTTCCGTCACTAAATAGCCAGTGTAGACCCTTAGCTGTTAGATTGGCAAAACAGCTCCCAAAAGAATGGGGCTCTGGATTCCAGTCCTGACTCTACCACTTACAAGTGTGTGATTTGGGAAAGTTACTTAACCTGTTTGTATTTCAGTTTCTGTATATGAAATACGAGATGATGATGTTTTATATCTACTTCATGAAGTTGCAAGGATTCGGTAAGATAATACATGTAAAGTATCAAGGACAGTCACTGGGACAGTCTCATTACCAGTTAGTACTAAGTAGCTGTGGTGGTTCTGGTGATGGTAGTGGATGTTGCTCCATGACAAATTCGTAAATCTTGACTTCTGTCTCCTGGTTGTTTCCTCATTTAGGAAAAGCTGCGCCAACTAAGAGATACCATTATTGGGAAGAGGCCAGAAGAAGAAAATGTCTGTGGTAAGTAAAATTGGCCTATTATTCAAAATTGATAGAGTGATGAAGTGGAAGATACAAGGACTTTGGAGTTAAGGAAGCCATAGTTCATATCTGTACTCCATCACTTCCCAGCTGTATGACCAGACAGTGTCCTCAATCCCTAGCACTCAGGTCCCTTGTCTGCAAAACAGGAATAATTATAAAGATCTGAAAGTGGTTTGTCGGTTAACAGATATAATACTTTCACCTTCTCTGACCCATAGTGGACATTCGGTAAATGCTAGTTATTTTTTTTCCTTTGATTTTGATGTAAGTTGCAAAAACGATGATTCTGCTCCAGTTTCATTTATGTATGAGCCATTATAAAGCATTAAATTTTTAAGTAGTCATACTTTTTTAATAAGGTAGAGTAGTCTCAATGCAGTCAGTTCTCACAATTGACCACACGTGGACCATTTTAATTTGTAAATCTCCAGTTGCCTTCCCCTACAGCTGGCGTGCTTTTCTGGGCAAGGCAGATTTCCCTTGCTGATAATTAACAGTTGCTCTCTGGTGGTGCAGCCGGGTTGCAGGGAGGACTCCTCTCAATGTTAACACAAACCAAACACTATTAAGATGGTAAATCCTCTCCAAAGATAAACAACACATTCCAAAATTGAAAATAAATATGTTCTCACTAGCTGACCACTCTTTCCCCAAGTCCCTACTTTTGCACAGGTAATTAAAAACTAACAGCCACTAGCAAAGCTTGAAAGCCTTCCTCTCTTCCATTTTCAATAATATAGCATAGCTTTCAGCTAGGGCTTCATGTGGAAATTCACCCTGTTCAAATTCATTTTCTTTTCATATTATTAGGTTGTTACCTACTTTCCCATAGAGAATTCTTCAAGCTCTCCTAGAAATGTTTCCTAAAAGAGAAATACTTTCTACAGTAATTAAGGTCATAAACATGAGACTAATTTACAGATTACTAAGTTCTACAGACTTCTGTTCTAATATAAAATAAGATGAAAAATTTTTAAAGTATAAAATCACAAAATATATAAATAATTTTACTAACTAACATTAAGTCGTAGTAGCAGCTAATATTTACTGACTACCTACAACACATTTAACATTACCTTATTAATTTCTTACAATAACTTTTTGAGGTGGGCATTAGTTTCAATTTACAAATAAGGAAACTCAGACTTTGAGAAACTAAGACACCCAAAGACACGCAGATCAGAGACTACAGCTGATTTCTGTTTAAATCCAAAATCGGTGCTCTTAATCATTGGTGCCCTAACTAGGAATCAGCTGGCTCCCCTTCCAGCCAAAGTGGAATCAATAGTACCACATAAATTCTTCCACTGTACAGAACACCAGCGCTGAGCCAGAATATGAGACACCTGAGTTCAGAGAGTAAACAATAGGCAACCTAAGGCTGTAATCCCCGAGACAAGCAAAACTTCTGTGGTAGCTCTCATGACTCTCAGACACTGATCTCCTGGCTACAGCCTGTGCAATACCAAGCAGCCCTGTGGAGCTGCGGAGACAAAGGTCGGAGATCAGGGCAGCTCCTGTTTCTGGAGGGTGTGTGGCAGGTCACTGCAGCAGTAGCCGTGCAGAGGCGGCCTCAGAGGGAGTGAAGGACAGCACAGGTCTGTGGCTCAGAGACAAACTGTGCAAGCGCAGAGCACGCCCACTGAGACATACAAGATAGCAGTTTTTTAGGACATTACACAGAACAGAGACACTCAGATTTGAGTAGAATTAGGGAAAATCCACACTAAGATATTTGAGTTCCTGTCCAGCCAGGGTGGAAAGGTCTCCTTGGCACTTTGTTAAAATACCTGGCATCCTGCTGTGAACACCAAGAGATGTGTGGAGTACGGACCGTGACCTAGAGTAAGACCTACCCTAGATTGGCCAAAACAAAGCCTACAACCAAGCCTCTATAAGATCCACATGGATCGTACAGGGAAAAAATCTAATATTTTATATCTACACGCTTTGTGTAATTTTCAGTGTTTTTTATTCCTTAGCAAGGATCTGAGCTTCTGTTTTCACTGACCCCTCACCCAATATGACATATTTAGCACTGATTGTTATGTTACAGTTTTGCTGTGTGTGAATTCTCTGATTTCATTTATCTGAAAATGCCTTCATTTCAACAAATTTTTGATGGATATTTTCCCTGGATTTACAATTCTAAGTGGTCATTTTTATTTTTAGTACTTCAATAATATTACTACATTGTCTTTAGTCCTTCACTGTTCCTGTTAAGAAATTAAATATTTTTCTCCTTTGTCCTCTGTATGAAATGTGACTTTTTTCCTCTGGCTGCTTTCAAAAGTATCTCTTTATCTTGGCTTGAAGTAGTTTCACTACAGCTGCCTACATGGATTCCTCTGAACAGTATGCTCTTTGGAGTTTTCTGAAGTTCCTGGAACTGTATGGAGGTGGCTTACATTAAAATTGGAAAGTTTCGGTTATTATTTCTTTTAAAATATTTTATCCCAAATGCACTCTTTTCTCCTCTGGGACTCTAGTCATATTCATGCTAGACTATGTTGTATTGGTCTACATGTCTCCAAAGCTCTGTTCTTTTTAAAGATTTTTATCTTCCTTTTTATTATATTGGATAATTTCTCTTGATCTGTCTTCAACTTTATTGATTCATTGGTTATATCTAATCTGCTAAGCTCATCTGATAAATGTTTATTTATTTTATTGTGATTTTAACTTACACAATTTCCATTTGGTTCTTTTATATAGTTTCAATATTTTGCTGAGAGTTCCTATTTATGCACTCCTGAGAATCATATTTTTATGTAGTTAATTTTGTGTATCAGAGCTGCTTTAAAGTCCGTGCTAAAGGCGATAATGGATCACCTCAGGTTGTTTCCATTGATGGTTTTCTTTTGCTTCTCTGTGGATTACACTTTCCAGTTTTTTTGTATCTCTTCCCGTACAAAAATGAGTACTGAACATTATAGATAATCTATTGTATATTCTGGATTCTGTAAAATTCTTCAGATGAATGTAGGTTCTTTCTTTCGTAGGCAGTTTGATTATGGACGTGAACTCATGTCAGCTCGGCTCTGAGCCTCTTTCAGCGTTGACTTTGTCGACAGCCCCACGTCTTTTCTAAGGCTCTCGGTGGGCCTAGCCCTGCACTTAAGCTGAGAGTTATAACATATAAAAACGGGAAAGATATGAAGACAATCATGTAAAGACAAAGACAAATCATTAAAGATAAGCGAATTATATGGTTGTAAAATCTTTATAGAAGTTCAAAGTATGGAATATGAAGAATCTGGTATCAAGAACAGGAAAGAAGCCCTGGCTGGTGTAGCTCAGTGGGGCGAGCATAGGCCTGTGAAGCAAAGGGTTGCCAGTTTGATTCCCAGTCAGGGCACATGCCTGGGTTGCAGGCCAGGTCCCCAGTAGGGGACACATGATAGGCAACCACACATTGATGTTTCTCTCCCACCCTTTCTCCTTCCCGTCCCCTCTCTAAAAATAAATAAAAAAATATTTAAAAAAAAGAACAGGAAAGAATAAGGTAGGAGGTATAAAGTGGGAAATGTAAGACATGAAGCCTGAAGTGGTACACTGATGTCTCTAAGTAGATCCCGATAGTTAAGGATGCATATTTTACTTACAAAGCAATAGTAAATAAATGGATTAGAGATGGGTACACACACACATACAGACATACATGAGAGTCTAGTAGAGAAAATGGAGCACAAAAAAGCCATTTTATTTACCAAAAATAAAGCAGAAAGTTAACAAAAGAGGAATATGAGCAAAATAGATTAGTTTAAAATAAGAAAAAAAATGATAGTATTAAACTGAGTCATATTAATAACTATGTAATGTAAATGGATCAAATACTTCATTTAGAAGGTAGATATTTTCAGACCAGATAAAAAGTGATACCCAGCTTTATGCTCTCAAGAAGGCAGGCGTTTCAAATGTGAGTCACGGACAGGTAAGTGTAACAGAGGGCACAGGGTCTGCCATGCCCATAGGGAGCACAAGGAAGCCGGCGTGGCTGTATCAACACAAGACAAGACAAACTCCAACACACAGTATTACAGGAGACAAAAGAGGACATTACAAAGCGATAAAAGGGCAGTTCACTAGGAAGATATAAAAATCCTAAATATTTGCGTTCCTTATACTATATATGTACTTGTGCATTTTATCAAGAAGCAACATTTGATAATACTCAGAGGTGTTTTCACCTTTTTCTTAGTAATTGAATGAACAGATATATAAAAACCAGAGATGACACAGAAGACCTAAACCACACTATCAACTAGCTTCTCCAGTTGATATTTACAGAACAAGACACTGAAAATAATTCAGAAGACATGCTTGTTGAGAGTGGATACATGGAAGGTTCACCAAGATAAGAAATTTGCTGGACTAGCAGAAAAAAAATTTCAATGAATGTCAAAAGATTGAAATGCTCAGAGTATGTTCTCTGAAAGATTTCAGTCCTTTGAAATCTTATATTCTTTTACCACAATAGAAGTATAATTTAATTAATTAGAAAAATCTCTCAAAATATTTAGGAATCAAATACATTTCAAAATAACACATAGGTCAAATGAGAAATTATCAAGAAAATATTTCAACCTAGATAATAATGAAAAATAACCTATCAAAACTCACAGAATGCAACTAAAACCACTTAGACAAATATATATGACTATAAATGTTATAGTAAAGATAAAAGGTTAAGATCAATGATCTAAGTTTTCACCTTAAGAAACTAGAAAGTGAAAAGCAAACTTAATCCAAAAACAAAGGTAAGAGAAAAAATAATAAAAGTACGATTTAAAAATTCATGTAAAATGGAAGATATGACTAGAGAAAATTGTAAAAACCAAAAATTAGTTATTTTAAAACATAAATAAAATTGTAATCCCATGGCAAAAATGATCATGGAAAATATAGAAAACTAGAGTTACCTATATCTGGAATTAAAATGAGGCTATCACAACAGATACTATAAAAATAAAATAATACTAACAAAATATAATTAAACATATAGCCATACAATGACACATTTACAAAAATGCCAATACATTTAATAACTTACATAAAAAGAACAAATTATTTAAAAAACAAAACTTACCAAAACTGATTCAAAAACAAGAAAAAACTACACTTCTCCGAGTATACCTCTATATGTAGTCTGCCTTTTAAAGCTTTGTAACTATTTCACATATTCAACAAACAAGAATGGGGCTGGGAAGAAGAAAAAATGGA
Organism: Carollia perspicillata; assembly: GCA_004027735.1. Taxonomy (NCBI): domain Eukaryota; kingdom Metazoa; phylum Chordata; class Mammalia; order Chiroptera; family Phyllostomidae; genus Carollia; species Carollia perspicillata. The sequence continues at coordinate 24,547 of PVKM010007350.1, read as the reverse complement.
ATATAAACTAAAAAATAAAAAACCTTATTGATGTTACAAATAACATATTTACACTGAGAGGGGTAAAAAAAATTAAGTTGAGAAAACAGAATATTCTAAGGCTAAAGTTAAAAACAAAAAGTACATAAAAATGGTATTCTATACTTCATTTGGTAGGGCTTATTGCCCTGCCGGGGTTTGGTTTAGCAATTTCAAAACAGCTTTGTGTATATTGTATGATTGAGTAAATAAATGTACTGTGAGAGCCTGTTTCCCTATTGTTAGAGAAAGGGGTTACAACTAAGAAATGAAGGACGCTTAGAATGAATCTTGTGGTATTAGATTGGAATTGGAGGTAAGCATGTAACAACTCATGGTTATACGTGTATAACAGATATATAGAACTATAATTGTATTCATAAATATATGTAGGTGTTTTTAGCTCCGGCTGCTGAGAAGACCTAGAAGCAACGACAGCTCAGCATCAATGAGAATGTGTAGCACCTAAGTCTTAGTTTACAGAAACACATGTCCAAAAATGCATGTGAGAAGATGCTCAAGATATTTAATCACAGGAAAAGGCAAATCAAACTACAATGAGATACCAAAACACAACAAGTATAATGGTTACAATTCTTGAATATCGTCAATGCCGTGATTAGGACGTGGGACAACCGGACACACCCCACGCACTGCTGATTGGAGTATGACTCGTTGTTTCTTAGGAAGGCACTTACGATGTTGCCTACCTGCTCCACTCCTAGGTATTTTTCCAAGGGAAATATAAGTAGGTGCCCATCTAAAGACATAGCCACAAAAGTTTATAGCAGTTTCATTCACAATAACCACACTGGAAATAGTAACCCAAAGGTCCAATAGGAGAACAGATCATTACATGGCAGTATATTTATACAGTGGATACATACTGTCACTGAGAAGGGACCGGCTGAGGCAGATCTGCCCCAGCGTGGTTTGGAATGTGTGGGTTCCTGACTCCATGCAGGCAAGATTGTGAGACACCAGTCCAGGTGATTTTGAGAGTGTATTTATGAAAGCTGGGGACAGTGAGACAAAGGGAGGGCTTGGGGTAGAGGAAACAAGATCTTAGGAAGAGCACTGAGCGTAGGCAGAGCTACTTCCGCTCTTAGATAAGTAAGGGAAACAATCAGGCCTAGGTGGGGCTGCTTAGACTTGGAAAGCAGGTCACGGGAGACCGAAGGAGTGAGCCAAGCTAGGTTGTTTGCCTCCTAGGAAAGGTCACTGTAACAGAAGTGAGCCTAGGCTGGACTGCTTAGACTCAGGAAACAAGTTACAGGGGCAAAAGGGGAACCCTCAGAGACAGAATCGGGGGCTTTCCTGGGATGAGCTGCTGCTGCCCACTGCTCCCCTAGTTGTGAGTCTAGTTAGAACCCTTAGAGCTTAGGAGAAAGAAGGCAAGAGTACGCACTTCAGGGAAAGGGGGGATGGGTGTGCCCAAAGAAGGGTGCGCACTGGGTCCTTTGGCTTGAGGATTATCTGTTTATTTGTAGGCAAGAATTTTAGGGGAGGCATTAATCAGATTATCAGCTTTTCAGGTGTGTCCTTCAATGTGTTGATGTATCAAAATGAGTGTATAGTGGGGTTTGGGATCATTCTCTGGACAGCTTCACCTCTGTGTTGGATTTGGCTCTAATTATTTTTTTGTTCTTATTTATTCCCCTGACTTTACCATTCTAGGGTTTGGCTGGCACTAATGACACTAACTGGGTCTCTGTTAGTTCTTTTCCTGAATAACTCTCTGACTGGGGAGGAGAGTTGCCTATGGTTAGGGAAGGTAAGATTTTGTGACTTAGTAGCTGGCTGCTAATTGTTAACTATTTTACCTCTACCTCCCTATTCCACTTGTCAGGAAATTTTCCTAGCTTCTTACTAACCTGCCTCACATAATATTCAGCAATAAATAAGAATACTTACTATTATAAATAACAACATGAATGAATCGTACATATATCATGCTGAGTGAAAGATACTAGACACAAATACCTGGCTGGTGTGGCTCAGTGGACTGAGTGCCAGCCTGCAAAGCAAAGGGTTGCCGATTCAATCCCCAGTCTAGGACACATGCCTGGGTTGTGGGCCAGGCCCTCAGTAGGGGGCGCACCAGAGGCAACCACACATTGATGTTTCTCTCCGTCTCTTTCTCCCTCCTTTCCCCTTTCTAAAAATAAATAAATAAAATCTTTATGTTAAAAAAAGAAAGGAAGATACTAGACACAAAGAAGTACATACTGCAATATTCCATTTATCTAACATTCTAGATAAAACCAATCTAATGGAGATAGAAATCAGGTCAAGTGTTATCAGGAGCAATGGTGGGGTGAGGATTGATGTAATGGGACTTAAGAGGATTCTCTGTGGGAGAAATTTTCTCTGTCTTAACTGGCTATATATATTTGTCAAAAGCATATACTTAAAAATGTTTGAATCGTACAGTGTGTAATTATTACTGAATACTGTTAACTTCAAACAAAGGAGTAGCCCAGGCTAAAACAATATCATAGCAGAATAGCAAGCTTTTATTAAGTGTCAAACATATCTAAAATCATAATATTTAGAAACAAGCAACAGAAGGAAGAAAAAGTAATAAAACATGATTTCTCACACTTGATGGAGGTATTTTTCAAATCAGATTGTGAAATTTCATGCTCACCTTAAAGATATGTAGTTAAACAAAAAAAGAAGAAGACTTAAAACACATACTGAACAAAACTCACTAGAATGTGTTTTTTGTTTTTGTTTTTTTTTTAATCTTCTAGACAGGCTCACCATTGTGCACCATCCAAATGGTAAGTGCTTGGTATTTATTGAAGGCATTAGGACTAAAACAAAGCTTTTGTATTTATATGCAAAACCACTTGGCAGTCAAAATAGTGACTTGGTTCTAGAATAGCAACGCTAGAGGCATTGTTCTGTAGTAAAAGAAGCTTATACTTTGAACTCTGTTTGACCTGGCTCTCTACAACTTACTAATTGTGACCTTTGGCAAGTCACTTAAGCTCGTTAGACCTCAATTTCCTCCTGTGTGAAATGTGGATAAGAATTCCACCATGGGAACTGCTGTGAAGATATATGTAAATAAGAGCAGATGTTTGATGAATGGAAGTTATTAATAGAGCAAATGAAATTGGAATAACACTTGAGAGAGTGAGTCATGTTAGTGTGATGGAGAGAAACGTGTGCAGAATGTTGGGAGGGCAGAGAGAAAGTAGAGGTCGGCCCTGCAGCTGTGGGGTAATCCAGAAGCAGTCCACTCTGGCCAGAACCGAAGCACCGGCTGGGAGCAGAAGCGAGTGGCGAGGCTGCGACAGAAAATGGGAAGCCTGTGGTAAAAGCAGGAGGGCAGTAGCATAAGCCAATGGGGAGTAGTAGGGAAATTTTTTTCTTAAAAAGTGTATTTTGCAACTGGCAAATCCTGGTAAATGGAGAAAAGAAAAAGAGGAAGAAGGTGTAATCACAAGTGGAGGTTGTTATTCAAAGGTGTTAGATTGTTTCTGGGCTGAAGCAACTCCTCAGTATCCTACTCTAGTCAATCGGTATAGGTAGGAGAAATGGCGTACTTGCCAAAGATGCCTTTTCAGTATGCCCCTTCAGTAATTTTTCCCTTTACCCGTATCTTACCCTTTGCATATGTAATTTTTAATGTGCCAAATAAATGAATCATTAAATGTGTAAATGACTAAAGGGATAGTAACAGAGTTTGTACTTCTAGGTAACGAAAGTGTTCACAATGAAAATACTACATATTGCATACCTTTCGGCAATAAGGTAGGTTGTATTTATCTTAATTTTTTGTAAAAAGGAAAAAAAGAATTTTGTTGAGAAAGAACATAAGAGCTTTCTATCCTGATTATGCTTTGAAACATACTAAAAATATGAACAAAATAGGTTACATAACCATTTGTGTGCAAAATCCATGAGCGGTAACTTAAAGAAATTAACTATTTGGAAAAAAACAAAGAAGGAAGTTGATCTAAGGAAAAAGGCATAGAGGCCAAAGTATGGTTCAATTCACATTTAGGGACCAAATAAATCTGAGAGGTAGTATGAAGGCACAATCTTTATGGTGAGTCTATTTGAACCACAATGTACACAGTCTTGAAAGTCTCGACCTAGAAAAAAATGTAACCCCACAATATTGTCCGTGTGCCGATGCACTACTGCACATTGTAGGGTCAGCTGAAAAGAGACTGCTAACGAGAAGCTCTAAGTACACTAGACAAAGATGGCAGTGACTGAAACCAAGACCAGTTCAAAACAACACTGATAATGTCCCATACACATATTTTTCTTCATAAAAGTTGTTATTCTACCCATCTATCTACATATAAGATGTAGGGAATTTGCAGTGTTACTCCAGGTCATGTGGCAGCTGGATTTCTTGCAAAAAAATCCAAAATTAGAGCCCGTGTTAAGTTCTCATAATAAACCAATTTAAGTGTACCAAATTTTAATAACCCTTATTTTCTCTAATGTTTCAAATAAATCTTAGTAATCTTAAAAGCCATTCACTCTTAAAAACCAATCAAAGTATTTGCATTTCTGGATCATTCTGTGGCCACCAGTGGTCCACAGGCCTAATGAGCAGCCTTCAACACATACACTCACTGGACTCATTTGGCTACAGCAGAATTATGGGATGCCAGCTAGGCCCAGGAATTTATCAAAATATCTTCGTGAGACAAAGATCCTCCTATGCCATCTAAAGGACTGTACAATCATGCTCTGTTATTCTGGAGTAAGATTTTGGATAAGAAAAAAGAATACAGATTCCCAACACTTGGGCTACTCTCCATGAAAATGGAAATAAAGTTTGAAGTCAAGGGCTGTGATGGAGTGGAGCTTTACAATGATCGGTTCCTTGTAAAAGGGAGGATTTCTTGTCAGCTACCTCAGCGCAGCTGCTTTTTCATGACTGTGAAAGGCTGCTATGACTTTTTCATGTTTCTTTGTTCAGCTTTAAAAATGGAGAAATGCTACCTAGCTCTTTATATATTTTTTTTCTTAGCATCCTGCTCGACTCCAAGTTGAGAAGGAATTTGGTTTCTGTTACAGAAAAGATCACTAAGGAAGGTAAGAAAAACAACCATGTTTTTTAAAAACCTAAAGTAGGCTTATTAGGGACTTGAAGAAATCATTTGTCTAGCAAACAGAATAAATATTTCATTTTCTTCTCCTGAAAGAATAAACATGTGTATTTTCCAAGCCAAAGGTGATTGTTCCTTAGAAAGATTTATGTGTGGGGGTGACTTTGTGCTAGCTAATCAATTGCAACTGAGGATACATTATCCACTAGTGCATTTCCTGTGATCTCGTTTTCAGGTTATTATAATGAAATAAGAATCTGCAGATACTGTGCCGTCTGCACGGAGCAAGCTTGCATTTGAATGGCCTGCTGTCTTCAGGGCAAGTCTATCCTGTGGAAGAAAAGGCAGTCCTCTGGATTTCAGATTTTATTATTGCCACAATTTATTGGCATTATATCTGCTTCAGATGGGTATATCAAGACTAAAATTGAATGCCGGCATTCTTTGAAAATAACATTCTTGCATTTTACAATGCAGTTTCCACTGAAGCAACTATTTCCCATTTTGAAAATTGAAGGACAAGAGCAGAAACATGAAATGCTCTGTAGCAAAGTTACTGGGCCTAATTTAGGCCCTAACCTTAATAAATTACTCCTCCAGCCCTTAGAATAACAATGAAAACACAAATTTGTTTGGTACATATTTGCCTTTTGAGTGACTGGTCCATTTTCTGAATTTCTCACTTTCAAAACTATCTATTATTGTTACATAATGTTTGCAGAAAACTTCCTTTATTTAGTGCTTATTTGTATGTACCCCTGAACATCATTTTTTCTAACGTTTTGTGTCTCATGTTAATATATATTTCTATAACTATATACTTTGTTAAAAGCCTTACAAATTCATCCTCTTCTTTCTTAGACACATTTTACTAGCTTAGAATAGAAAACAGTTTTACCATTCTATGATTTTCATGAACAATTGCTGCAAATAAAATGAATGTTTAAAGCTATGTCTGACTTTTCAAAATCAATGCATGGGGGAAAAGATCAATGCATGGAAATTAACCACTAAATGCTTCTGCTTGCCATTTTACAAAGAGAGAAGTCTATGAAAATTATTTGAAAATAAGTGATCTTAAGTAATAGGACAAAAGCCCCATTTCAAGCCCTCTTTGCCAGAGCTAGCTGGACCCCTGAAAGCATAACTGACTCTTCCTTTACGAGCCTTTATCCTCAGGACTAGAAAATTACTGGAAGTGCCCTGAAGGTACAGAGGCTCCAGGAACTTACAAAACAGGACGTGCCAGACCGCAACTACTGGACACTGCACCTGAAAATAATATCGAGACAAGCTGCAGCCTGTACAAGACCAGCTGAAACATCCTGCTCTACAACCAGCCCAGTCACCTCCTAAAAGCTCAAAGCCCCCACCGCTCCGGGCTGGTGTATCTCCACAAGCCCCTCTGCCCTCTTGGAAAATGAATTAAAGACTTTTATTCTCTGCCCTTTCTTCTGTTTCTGAATTCTTTCACAGCCCACATCACCAACCACCCTAACACTGACTAATTTCACATGAAGTAGAATAAACACAAATGATGTTTCTCTAGCTTCTAAACAAAGATGGGAATGTTTATTTTTTTCAAGTCATTCTGCAAAATATTGATTATAGGTTTCTCAAGACTATTAAGATTGTTAAATAAACCTGCTTTTTAAATAATAGTTTCATGAATCCTTATGGAAGCTGCCTTTGATTATTATATTTCAAAATTCAGCCTAAGTTTCGCATCCGAGCTTTCGAGCAGTGGCATGCTGTTCCACGCACTAAGCCTTCACTCCTGTGGATTGCCGCGCCCACGCAGTTAGGGACAGCAAGCAGTGGGAAAGCTGACTGCTTTATACAATTTTCTCCATCTATAAAATGTAGATGTGTACATCATCTCTAAAGTCAAAACTGCCATTTAGCCTGTGACTGATGCCTACAATTGCCCCATTAGCTTTAGTCTTATTAAAAATGTAAAATCCAGTGACAAGTAAAATGTTAACTTTCCTAATTTTAATAGAATTAGCTCATTTCTTACCTGAGACTCAGTTAAGGGTGGAAATGGGAGAGGAGGCCTGAGTGTTAATCAGGTCTCTAACATAGATGGGAATCTAAATTCAGGATCTGTAAAATACTACCCTTATGAACTGGGTTAACTTAAAACAAAACCATGGCAAAAAGCCCATTTAATGGTCTCTTTCCTTAGACATGCTGGCCCTGGAAATCCTACTCCTTTGTCATCACAAAGAAACATGAAAAAAGAAACCTAAAACTCCCGGGCTCCCTTTACCCGGGCTCATCCTGTCCTGGCTGATGAGGCTGCGCCGGAGCAAGAACGTTGGTCAGACAAGGTTGGAGCTGGAAGATCCAGATGAGTCCACAGGATGCCTGTTCTTGGAAGGAAGAGATGAAAAGTAGAGGAATGCAAAGGCAGAGGAAGGGTAGCCCAAATTGTGAAGTGTTCCCAAATGAAAATGCTCCATAAAGAAGCAATAGTCTTAATCTCTGGGCTTTATTCTTAATATATAGAATACTACCCATGAAGTCTGAGCCTTACAACAGAGGTCTGCCTCAGCGATGAAAGGTCAGAGGACAGACTGAAGGGGCGGGATGTAGACCAGAAATGCGTGAACTCTCCCCCAGAGGTTTGGGGCGTTTCTCAAAGAGCCCTAGTCACTGCCAGGAAGGAAAGACCTCCATGAGAGGCCTCGCGAGGATTCCGTGCTGACGCAGGAAGCCTGAGAGCAGCCTGTAGCTAATATGCCCTATCTTTTTCTTCATCCCCTCCTCAAATCAGATTTGCTCTGAGGAGTGAAGCCATCTCTCAACTTCAGCCAAGAGCCAGCCCCTTCCTCGGGTTCTTAAATTTACCATGACTCTGACTTCTAGAGAAATACGCGTATGAACAAGTCCTGAATGTTATCAAAGGAATTTTATGTTTAATATTAATTCCCTTCTTTTCCACCAGTCAATTTTCTAGGTAACAGAGAGGAAGCATCTAGACCCATGGTTCTCAAATGAGACAGTTTTGTTCTCTTTGCCCTAGGTGTTTGGCAATATCTAGAGATATTTTAAATGGTCGTGACTACCGAGAAGGTGGTCCTGGTGTCTAGTACGTGGAGACAAGGGATGCTAATAAACATTCTTTAATATGCAGGACAAAAAACTTCCCACTCCAAAATGTCTGATAGAGACTATAGAATGAGATATTAAATTTGTTAAAATAAAAAGTTAACTTTATCCAGAATGTTCTGCAAGGGGAAACCCTTATGAGACCATAAATGGAAGTCTTTATTTTAGAATACATATGGCTTAAGTTTGAATGGACCATTAAATACTCAAAAGAAGGGCTGAGTGCAATGCATTTTGATAAATCAAACAGATTATTCTACCAATGGAGACTCCAATTTTAAGAAAATAAGACTACTCTCAGTATTTTTCTAATGAGAATGACCTTGTAACTCATGTTATTATTATATCCTATTGGGTGCTAACCTGAGTTCCTTCTTGTTTTCTGTAATGCTCAGGGGGTCTGATTTTAGTAACGTAGACTCACCTGAATGTTACTGCATACTGCTCTTCTAAATGTGCGGACATGTCGGGGAGGGACCTGCACCCTGCACCTGACTGAGTGGGTCCCAGCAGATGACACAGAGCTGCTCGGCCACCTGAGGCAGCCCTCCGTGTGGCTCCACCAGCCAGACACACGGTGCCCCGCCTCATGTTGTGGGACTGATCTCTGAGGACAAGGACGAGTTCCACCTAAAGGACAGCAAAAGGCAAGATTCTCAGTACAACAGGCCTAAGATGTATACATCTCTGTATCTTCAAAATGCAGGTGATCATGCTTCTTACATAATTTTACGGGTGCTAAGTGACATTGTGTAGTAAATGAGCAGGACAGTGCCGCCTTCCTGAACATGAGCTCTGAGGTTAGATGGACCCAGTCTGATATGGGCTCAGCTGTGTCCTGCCTGTCAGATCATCAATAAAATGGGGTTAACAATACCAACATCAGCCTGGTTTGAGAATTAAATGTAAGGAGAGGCCTTAATTAATTTGTCACTCAAAGAGGTGAAAGGAAGTGTTGTTAGTAAGTACAATGGAAAGCAGGCATGAGCCAAGACAGCCTCAGTCATAAGCTGGGATACATGGTCATTTTACTAAAACGTATGTGCTTGGAACATTTGACTTGGAGTAAATTGTCAATGGAGTTAGTTTGCAAGAAATAATCCTCTTTGAAATGTGAACGGTGTAGGACCTGAGGCCAACTTGTTATCTCGCTGGCTCTTAAGTACAGCTTTACAGCATATAATTCACATCCATATCATCATTTTTAAAAAGCCAATTAAAAAGCAGTAATTACAAAAACATTACCACCTGGGTCACCCATAAGTATCAGAAGCCTCAAGCGGAAAAATCCATCAACAGTAAGGCACTGTAGTATTGTCTCCCAAGTCGTGGTACAAAGACTCACTCACAAAAACTGCATTAAAAAGGGGCTCTGTGATCCAGTGAGCCCAGGGGTCATATGTATTTTAGTCCCTTTTAGAAGAGCATATTAAATATCCACATATTGAAGGTTAAGTAATCCTGCAATTAAAAAAATCTCTCCAGTTTAAAAAATACTCGCTTACACTTTATGTACACGTAAGCTGGCCTCATATTTCACGTCATGGGAAAAGAAGCACTGACTAAAGGATGTGCAGTGATGTGCTGAGATGGAGCCTAAACCCTGGGGTCAGTGGGAACCTGTCAGGATCAATTCATTATGTTTCCTATGAACACAGGACTGATGGGGTGAGGGGACTGGCGCCATTCAGGATTTGCAGTTCGTTAATTTAGCATAAGACAAAAGATGAAGTTCTAAATTTTGCAAATAATAAAAAAGTCAGCTTTAGTCAGAATAAAGATCACTATCGTCAAACCAATGAACTAGTAAGCTCCTCTCAGAGTAAAACACTAATTTGTTATAAGATACTTTGTATGTCTTCAAATGAATATGAATGAAGCTTGGTTCTGCTCAGAAGTGGTTCAAGATCATTCAGACATGCTGTGCACTGAGATGTGTCAGACACTGAAGCCATTTCTGAGTTCATGCAAACCAGTGGGATTGCTCAGAGTGCCTTTTGCCCTGTGTAGCAACAGATGACCCTCAGAGAAAAAACACCGTTAGCAAATCAACCAATAATTTCTAATAGATGGTCTCTTTCATTTCTCAAGGTGAGAATGAACACATATCAGCTATGATAAAGGTGCTACAGTTTTCTCCTAGCAGTTTCTCTTTTCTTCATTTGAGCAAAAGAAAGACAAGGAATTCGGTGTAATGTGAACTGATGCTGTTCTAGCATCCATGGCCGGCACTCAGTAAAAGCACTTGTAGTCGCGTTAGGGAGCCTTAAGCATCCTTGGCAGACATCGACATTTGTCATAATGTAAAATGAGGTGTTCTGCAATTCAAACATGGCAAGTCATGACCAGTACCTCCCAATTCCTCTGCGCCAGCTGACAGGGATTCCCAGCAGATGCATCATTAACAGTGACAAAGAAGGGCAGAAGATCAACACATGTTTTCCTCATCTTGGCTTCCACGTTCTGTGACACCTCGACTGAGATGTTTTTATTTTATTTTATTTTATTTTATTTTATTTTATTTTATTTTATTTTATTTTATTTTAATAAGAACATTTAACATAAGGCCTACTGTCTTAACACATTATTAGGTGTACAACACATCATTGTTGCTTGATACGTACAACGTTGTACAGCCACTTTCTAGAGCTTATTTTGACGGGGATGTTTATAGACCTTCCCAAATAGATTTCGGTCAATATTGACCTTTCTGGTTTTAACAAAACGCCCTATCTACCACTATAAAAACTAGCTGCTTCCTCACCTACCTGAAAAAGAAAACAGAGAAGCAAGCATGATGCTTTCCTAAACAATAAGCCAGTTCTTCAGCCAGAAAAGCAAATGTCCGCGAAGATTCTGCTCATTTCAGCCTCCAAAATGGAAATGGGAAAAATACTCTTTGGAATATGGCAAAAAAAAATATTTCAAGAAAAGAATAGTTCAAGACGGAAGAGAATAGCACATGCAAAGACCCTGCGGCAGAGGAATCAGAGAGCATCTGAGAAACCGATGTCCAGTAAGATGAACACAGAGAGGGAAAGGAAACAGAGACTGCAAGAATGAACCATGCAGGGCAATATGAAAGGTTCTGGGTGTTTTCCAGAAAGCAATAGAAATCATAAATGAGTTTTAAACAAAAAGCGTTTTATACAGTAGTTCCCCTTTATCTGCAGGAGATATTTCCAAACCCCACAGTGGTTGCCCAAAACTACAGATAGCACCTAACCCTGTATATACTATTTTTTCCTACACACATATACCTACCTATGATAAAGTTTAATTTATAAATTAAGAACAGTTAAGAGATTAACAACAATTACTAATAATGAAATAGAACAATTACAACAGCATACGATAATAAAAGTTATGTAAATGTGGTCTCGCTCTCTGATAACCAGTCTTATAAATGAGATGGCGCTGAGTGACCCGCAGGCAGCTCACGCTGCATGGGTGCACCGGGCAGAGGGTGATTCACGCCCTCAGCGGGATGGAGAGGATGGCACTAGATTTCACTGTGCTACTTAGAATGGAAAGTAATTTAAACTTCCCAATTGTTTATTTCTGGGATTTGGCCCGTACTATTTTCAAAGGCGATGGACTGTGGGTACCTGAACCCGCAGAATGTGAGGCTGTGGTAAGAGGGGACTACCACCTTTGCATTTTGAAATGAATGCCTCAGCTGCACTAGGGACAACAAACTGCAGAGAACCAGGTAGGTGCCCATTGTCCAAGTACAAGGACTCATATTTGTTCTTAATTTTGAAGCTACGTGCATTCTATGTTATGTAACATACAGCCACAAATTTAGCGGCTTACAATAACACATTTCTTATCTTAGAGTTCCCTTAGGACATGAACCTGGCCAAGGTTTAGGTGGGTCCTCTGCTCAGGGTCTCACAAGGTTATAAACAAGGCATCAACCAGGCTGAATTTTTATCTGGAGGCTCATGTGGGGAATAACGTACTTCTGAGCTCATTCAGGTTGTTCACAGAGCTCGTTTTCTTGTCACTGTATAACTGAAGGGGCTGTTTCTCTGCTGAAGGTCACCTTCAGTTCCCAGCGGCCTCCTACAATTACTTACCACGTGAGCATCACCAATGTGACTGCTTACTCCACCAAGTCTCTGTCCTCACGGTGTGCAGGGTGAGGCAGTCCTTTATTTTCGGGCCTTTGCCTGATAAAGTCAGCCCCCTCTAAGATAATATTTTTTTTATTATCTACAATTTAACTGATTTGAGACTGTAATTACATCTGTAAAAACCCTTCACTTTGCCTTATTCTGTCATCTAGAAGCAGAAGTCTCACCTACACCCTAAAGGGGGAAAGATTAATACCAACAGTGGACACAAGGGGACAGCAATCATGGGCATCGCCTTAGATTTTGCTTACCACACCATGAAACACTTTCATTTTATATGACAAACTATTGAAAGCAAGTTCCAAATGCCAACATGATCTTCCTACACAGATTTTTATCTTTATTTATTAATAAGAACATTGCTAAGAGAACATCCCTATCCTTGAGAGATCCATAATGCTTCTCTATCCAAGAAATGTGAATATCTGGTATTCCTTTGCTATGTTTCAGAAAATGCTAATGTCTCCTCTAGTTTTTTCTGGTCGTGTTTCCACCCACGTCTGCTTTTACATTTCTGTTTAGCTAAATAGTTTTCTCCAACATCACCATTCCCTTACTATAGATGCACTTTTGGTGTTGAAAACAAAGAAATGGAAGCCAAAGATGAGTGGTGTAAATAATACACTGCATGACTTTTTTGAATTTAGCAAGTTTCATTACATTTACCAGTTTAGAGTTCTTTTCAGAATTATAAAGACTTACAATGGGATCCAATATTGCTAACAATGATAGCCAGAAAACAACCAAAAATTTCAGAAAAGTGAAATTTCACCATCTAACTTTTAAATCATTCATGGTAATCAGCCTGGAATTTTAAACTCTATTTAATACTTGAAGTACTATTTCTTAGAACATCCCAATGATAAAAATCTAGCAGTCAGGTAAACCTAGCTTTGAATCCTCTCTTCTTCCATCTTTGCTTCCTTCTTTTCCTTCCTTCCTTCCCACTGCCCCCCTTTATTTGTTTGTTTGTTTGTTTGTTTGTTTATATCTATTCTTGTTCAAAGCCAGGCACGTTTTTAGGTGCTGAGATAAAACATTGAACAAGACATTCAAGGTCTCTACTCTCTCATTGCTCACATTGTAGTAAGGTTTGAGGAAAACAGATAATAAGCAAAATAACAAATAAAAAATATCAGCAAAATGATAAGTGCTATGCAAATAAAAAAGTAATATAAAGTGATGAGACAGAAAGTGACTTAGTGGTTTCTTGAGTTTAGGTGGTTAGCAAAAATCTCTGTAAGTAAAGACATTTTTTGAGCTACCAACAAAACAATTGAAGGGGTTCGGCCATAAGAAGAGAAGCAAGAATAGTACCGAACACAGGGAATGGACCCAGTGCGGGGGCCTCCAAGGTGAGGAGGAACTGGACATTTTCTGCACATGAGAAGATTAGTGTTATGGTCTAAAATGCATCCCCCTGAAAAAACATCACAGCAAAGCCCTAATCCCCAGTATCCCAGAATGTATTTGGAGACAGAGTCTTTACAGAGGTATTTAAGTTAAAATGTGGTCATTAGGGGGAGTCCCAAACCAATATGACAAACAACACAACCAGAGTGGTAGTTGAAAGACAGGCACTCTACCAATTACCTCCTCCATAAACACACTATGTAGAAAACACCCATAAAACCTCTTTGTCCGGTACTATGAGACTGTATCTCACAATTATGTGGGCACTTAGCTGCTCTCAACTGAGCTCCTGCCTGGGATACTTCTGATCTGTGGGTTATGTAGGTGGCTCTTCTGGGCTGGATTGGTTGATTTACACATCTGGGGTCAGCTGGCTCTGCTAACCTAGGATGGCCTGGGCTGGGGCCTCACAACTTGCCTCTGTACTAAGTGCAGCCCTGGCACAGACCCACAGCAACTACAGCGAGCAAGACAAGGAGAGCAACTGCCTAAGTTCTTTTCCTGTTGCTTCAAGTCTCTGATGTTGCTGCATTTATTTGCCTGCCACTGCCCAAAGTAGGTCACATGGCTGACCCATAGCCAATGCAGAAGAGAAGAAAAAGTTATTTGGCAAAGAACATGGATACGTGTTGAGGGGAAAATCAGGTCTCTTATACACTCAATCTACCACAGATGCGTCTTTGATCAGTTTATTCCATTAAAATGCATACAAAACTACAGAAGACAACTACGTAATAAAGAGCAAAATCATAATTAAAATGGTAATGACATGGAGCAGTATTTGCATCTCTAATATATAAAGATCGCATTCAAATGTATAAGAAAAGTATCAAGATGCCAATGGTAAATTCCCAAAGGACAACACAGAGTTCATTTAAGAAGAGATGCAAGCAGTGGACAACTATGGGAACAAAGGTTTCTCCTTATTTGTGATCAAAGACACCAATTAGAGCTAACCTAAGAAAGAAATGACACTTAGCACTAAATTAGCTCCCCCCAGAAAAGATTTCACCAAGAGCAAATAAAATTAATGAGACACGACTCCGTGGCAATACACAGGAAATACAGCAGCATGATTTTTGTCCTTGCTTTTTCTCTACCTCATCTAGTCACATGGCACAACCCCCTACTTCATTTAAGAATCCCCTCAAAACTCGCCTTCTCAGAAAGGCTCTCCCTGACATCCCTACCTAAGCAGAATATCTTTTCTTCTCCTTTCTCAAGTTTCTCCATAGTCCTAGCACTATCAGATGTATAATTGTTCATTTGTTGCCTAGCTCCCTGTCTAAAAATACAACCCCCATAAAGTCAAAACTTCATCTACCTTTTTCACAACTTTGTCATAGACACAAAACAATGGCCAGCACAGACACTGAAATACTTAGTAAATCACTGAAGGAATGATTGAATAAAAAGAGGAACAAAACTACACATTTTCTTTTTCATACATTTTAGCAGTATAATCATAAGGGAAAATTCAAAAGATATAAAACGTTCAAGCAATAGGAAAAAATCAAAAGAAATAAAACCTTCATGCAATAAGGTATTTATTAGTGCATTACCTTTAATAGCAAAACAGTGGAATCCATCTCAACAACAGGGTTTGGGACATTTATTGATACATTTATTCAACAAGTGGGTTGTTATTTTTTTTAATACTCACTAGGTGCTAAGCACTTCTCCATGCCTTCCTACTTTAAACTACATTGTAATGGAACTAGCCACTAAAGAAACCGGTACATGCAGTAGGACAAACAGTGATAAATGCTGGGACGAGATAAAAATCAGGAAAGGACAGGCAGCAAGAAAATGGGAGATTACTCAGGGTTTCAGGAAAGACTTCTCAGAGGGTATTAACTAACTTGATTATTATGAGGCCTATGCAGAACAGAGCTCACAATCCAGCATGTAAAATGGAGCACAACATTATAGAGGATATTTAATAACTATGTAGAAACATACGTTCATGGAAGCATGCGTTGGAAAAATCAAAATAATTACCTAAGGTGTAAAACCTATGAAAACTTTTAATTTTCGAATTCTTTAATGTATTGTGGCATCATTTCTGCCTTTAAAAAAAGTAATACCGGAAGAAAAAAACAATTTGGAACAAGGATACGTAAGAACTAAAACTTTTGGAATGTCATGCTCAAAACTGCCTCTGGAAGAGCCCGCTACCTGCGTACAAAACAGCCTGGAGCGAGCTCAGACTCTGGTGTTCGCATGTTCTGCCAGTTTGACCACAGATACCTATGGCCTCGGTTCTTATTTCAGTATCTACTGCTGAGAAGCCATCTATAATCTTAAAACAAGGAGTTAGAAGTTATTTCAGTGGCATATTTTGGCATCAATTTTTAGGATCAGTGAGGAAATAGGAATTCCCCCCCACCCATGGTATACTTTCTGCAATAGCAATTTCAAAAGCACAAATCTCAGTTTTCACAAAAACGTATTCATCCTTTTTCTTTTCTTCATCTATATACGAACAACTTGATGTAAATACATGGGACCTCCTTATACTGAGGACATCGAGTGTGATACACTGTTTAGCATTTTTAAGAAAACTATGACCATTTGGCTACTCGTTTTGAGGGGTAAATTGTCACAGGGCATCCTTCCATGTTAGGAGGACAGAAGGAAGAGAATGGCACCTGACTTCCCACGTGACTTGTTTTTTCCATCACAGGTGAAGGTCACATATGTTTGGAAATCATGGGAAACCTTTTTTAAAAAGTAGAGAATCTTCTGAGTTCCGGTGACTAGCTGTTACATAGAACTGGGGAGGAGGCATCTTGCTTTATTCCCGTGCAGTTATAACTGAGAACTCAATAGGTCGCTGGTGGATGGCAGTCACCTTAGGACGAGTGGCGTTTTCACCAAGGCCTCAGCAGCGCACATAGCGAGGCCCATGTGGTAGAGCATGATGACGAACACTCCACAAAATAACCACAAAGACATGAAAGAGTCCTCCAGCGGAAATGAAAACTATCAGAAAGTGTTCCAATGCGGTGTCGTTAGCGTGCACAGATTAAAGTGGCCTAGACAATTTAGATAACATTTAAATCTGACAAGTTTCACCAACATACTGATGCTCTGAGCCATCTAGATTTTTCAGTGAACACAAAGTATTCATTCTCCAGTTGTCATTCACGGTTGAGGTCATTAATTATAATGCCTATATCTAATATTTTAAAAGCAGATTTTCTCTTCCGTTCATTTTGAGGAAGAACAGAGACATTTCAAGTATTTTTTCAAAGACCTATACAAATTCAAAATCCTCTGTGTGACAGTGAAATGACCATCACCTTGGAAATAACTAATAGCTGCCACCTGTAGGTTGTCTTCTCCTGGCCAGACACTGTTCAAGCAACTTCCTCTACATTATCTCTCACCTTCACAGCCACCTTAGGTGGCTGGTACCACGGCTTTATAGATTTCCAAACTGTTCACTGTTTGTTGTTGGTGTTCCTTTCAGTACTGGTGACCAGTGGGCAACTCAGAAGGCAATACACAATCTTGTTTATCTATGAACGTGGTGATCTTTCTAATCCTTGAGAAACTGATCTTTTTTGTTTGGTGCCGGAGGCTTTCCCTTCCTACAGCAATCATTTGTCATATTGGGCTAGCCAGTATCTGAATCCCATTCCCTTTTCCTTTCGGCATTGCCATCATCCTTTTTAAAAATTCCCAATTGACTATAGTCTTAACAGGAAAGCCATTCCAACTTACTTACTTCCTCTATGGCCTCCCTGCTTTAAAGGCCGAAGGTGACAGATTCTCCCTCCATCCACAGTTGGCACACTCAGTTTCCTCAATTCAGCGAATTAGACTCATCCCTGGGAGGCTGAATCAAAACTTGAAGTCAGATTGATCATGCATGGGTATAACAGAGGTCCAACTGTTCCTACAGCGTAACCTTGGCTACAATTCTGCCTGCTCGTCACCTAGAGGACCCTGATTTCTGTCCATTCTCTTAGCTCAGTCCTCCCGTCTCCCGTTTATTATCCCACTCTCTGTTATCTTCACAGCAAATTCCCGTTCGCTCAGATAACCAAGGTTGTTTCTGCGCTTATAACCAACACCCTAGACTGGAGAAATTAAAATACATCGATTTTGGATTGAATGTGTTCCCCCTAAAATATGAAGTCCTAACCCAGAGTGCCTGTGAATACGACCTTATTTGAAAAGGATTTTTGCATTCGTCAAGAGAAGATGAGGTCATCCTGGGTCAGGGTGGGCTCTTAATCCAGTGTCCTCATAGGAAGAAGAGAAAGAGACATACAAGAGGAAGAGAATGCCTTGTGAAGACAGAGACGCATGACGGAAGAATGCTATTGGAGCATTGCAGCTGCAAGCAAAAGAGGCCACGATTGCTGACAAACCTCCAGACAGGAAGAGGCAAGGAAGGACTCTTCCTACATATCTGAGAGGGAGCGCAGTCCTAGCAACATCTTGATTGCCAGTTGCTGGCCTTTAGAGCTGTGAGATAATATACTTCTATTGTTTTAAGCCCCCCGTTTTTGATGCTTTGTTATAGCAGCCCTAGGAAATATGAAACAAATTATTACTGATGACAATTATAAACCATTAGTCATATTATTTGCTCAAGAAACTCATTCTACATCTGTAACATCATATGACGTTTTTCACTTACCAACCCAAAGTTTTGCATGTAGTAAGCATATAAATAAGAACCCAATGATAAACTTCTGATTAAAATAGACCATCCCCCCCAAAAAAAATCCTGAAGCAACTGGAGATAAAAGACGCCTTACATACCTAGGAAAAACCACTCAAGTGACAGAGGATTTTCCACTGGAAACGTGGAGACCAGAAGGCACTGACAGGGGGTTTTCAAGTGCTGAAATAAAGGAACTGGCAACCCAGAATCCTGTAGCAGCAAAAATACCTGCCGAGGTACAGGCGAAATCAGGCATTATCAGAGGAAGGGAAATTTAGAGAAATTTTGCCAACACATCTAACCTAAAAAAAATTCTAAAAGTTTCCCAAAGAGAAAGTGAACAATAGAAGAAGTTTGGCATGTGAAGGAGAAAGAACATAGGCAATATTTGGACCACTGGGCAAAACTGAGCACACGGTACGTGCGATCCCTCTGTATTATGTCTTACAACTACGTGTGAATGTAAAGTGATCCTGAAATAAAATGGTTAACTTGAAAAATGAAACCCAGTTAGTACACGTAAGTGTGCACACGAACAGGGAGCACAGGGCTGAGTGGGAGTGCCCTAGAAGTTAAGTATTTCCCTTTACACTCTCTTTCCGCCACACTTTCCTCATCTTGTTATCTACTGGATACTAAAATGTCCCTCACATCAACCAGACTACTTTCTGAACACTCTAAAGAAGGGGTCCCCGACCCCAGACAATGGACCGTTATGGTATATGGCTTCTTAGGAGCTGGGCCACACAGCAGGAGGTGGGCTTGCATGTAATGTGCTTGAATCACCCTGAAACTGTCCCCTTTCCTCCCAGTCTGTGGAAAAATAGTCTTCCACAAAACCAGTCCCTGGTACCAAAAAGTTTGGGGACTGTTGCCCTAAGATATTTGTGAAAATTAGTTATAAATTGTGTCCTTGAGAAACCAAGACTTAGATAACTACAGAGTAACACAAGGATTTTAGGAGATCTTGATGTTCACCCTGACAACACTATCACCACCCTGAAATGTACAGAAATAAAGAAAACGGTGTGACCTTTTTTTTAGTTCTATTCACATTCAATTTACTGTGAATGATTAAGACAGGTAAAACGAAAGTATTAAAACAGAAAAGACACAGACTCTAAAATGAATACACCCAGAGGGCTTAAAACTGTGTTGCAATTGTCTTAAAACTTGACCATACAACAATAAAGTAATTAAATTAGCCAATGATTGGATTTTTGAATTTTCTTAAAGCTTTGTTAGATCTTATTTGATAAACTCAAACCTGATTGCACAATACTGGGCAAACACACGTGTGTTACAGGCATTGTGCTAGCATTGTATTTCCTACCAGGATTTTCACTACGTACTAGCTCCTAAGTCATTTCAAAATTCCTCAGGTTTCTTTCTGATACTGTCATTAAATTGGTCAACTAGATAGAAGCAGCCAAAAGTATTTCTTGGTCTTAAATTAGTCATGGCCATGCCAGATATTTCTGCAAGAATACAGCATGAATCTCACACATGTATCACAGCATCTGTGCCATGTTTGTTTCTGTAAGCCAGAGGAGAGGAGAAGAAGAACTCCTATGTTGGTAAACTGGAAGTCGAAGAGTTACACTTACCATCTGGGATGGCAGCTTTGACAAGAACACAGGTCTATTCTCCTCACTCTGTTTACCAAAATAAGGTACCATCACGCAAAGACAGTGATCTTAGTGATCTGACTTAAATAAAAACAGTGGGAATAACCACCTTCATTGAAGTGGTCGCATTTATTTACTGTGACATTCAACAAGTTTTTTGAATTTTTAGAAAAAATTTCATGCATACATTTAGCCTATACAAATAAGAAGTTACATAAACCCAAGATAATTAAAGCAATTTATATAGGGCACACACTTCATGGTGTATAATATTATAGTCAACTTGTAAGTAAAGGAGGCAACTAACAGAAATAACTTTTCCAGCAAAAACACTTATGTGGTTTGCAGAGTTCTAAAATACCAGTCTTTAAATATGTACTATTCCACCAAAGCGCCAAAAGGAGAATAACAAACTAAAATACAGCAAAATATGTCCTCAATTTAAAAATTTGGTAAGGAAGTAAAATGAAGACCAACTTTCATTGGTGCCATTGTAAAGAATCAACTTAATTTCTCCAGCATTATTATTTCATAAACTCCATTAAGGAATACAATTTCTAATGAAAAATTTAGGTTCACCTAAAGCCATTAAACAATGAACTCAATGGTAATACTTCTGTTATTTAATCCCTAAGTGCTAGAAATACTCAAACTTTTCCACTGCAGAATCTTCCCTGTTTTATAACAGAAACGGTGTATTTTTAAGGCCAGGTGGGCAACTAGGAAACATGTTAAGTGGCTGCCTGAGGTCATAATCAGAACAGGGACTCTCGAGCACTGCCCCTTATGGAAATGACACTAACTCAGGTTTCTTCCTGTCAGCCTAGTGTCTGAATAACCTCGGCACACAGTCCCACACCGGCAGCCCGCTATTGTCCACCAGCAATTTCACAGTGGATGTGCTGTCAGGCCCCAGACTTGCTTTTGACAGAATTGTTACAACAGTCAACATTCACCCTGGGCACTAACCTGACACAAATCTTTGACAAGCAGTCTCACTCATGCAGTGAAAAGCACAGACAGGTATGATTCTTTTCTAGTAGACCTGGCGGCAGCCCGACTTGGAAACGATGTAGAGAACGACTAGTGGCAGCGACTAATTTTCTGATTTTGTTTCCCTAAAAAGAATTACCGGATGCTTTTGGAATTGAGTCTCAGATGTAATGTTTATGTGCTGGACTCTTTGCAAAACTAACTATAAAGACACTAATCCCCTTACCGTTCACAGTAACTGCCTTTAACCAAAGCATGTTCCTTTCAGAAAGCAATGTTACCTCTGTGGAAGGGGGTGGCCAAGTTATCTGGAGGGAACCTTTAACAACGCATCTGCACAAATACGTGTATCCACTATTGATCCAGGGGTAAAGGACGGGAGGCCTGGCTTAAGTGACCATGAGACTAAGTTCTCAAGGAACTGCATTGGAGTGGGAGACTTGTTCAAAATGCCATCCCAAAGTCAGTTTTGATTTTTTTTCTTCAAACTACCCATCTTCTGTATCTTTTTCAAAAATCTGGAAAAGTGATATTGCAATGTTAAAAGCTGCCTTCCTGATGTCTCTCTGTAGTTCTTTTCTCTCGGAGTGAAATTATCCTGTCCCTGCCAGCCCCAAGAGGAAGAACTTAGCAAAGCCCAGGAGTCACATCAGGACACCTTTATTTTCCTTGCTGTCTAAGTTCACTCTTCACCGCTTTTTATTGGTAGATAAAATGCTATCGGTGTCTGCAGGCTGAGCATCCCTCTCAGACACACTTGGGTTCAGAACTGAGTCTGCAGTCTCAAGCGCTTCCTCCTGCCGGGATTGCATAGAATTGGATTGCTGCTGTCACCATCTTCAGAAGGAGGACCGGGCTTCTGGACAGAGGAGCCATTGATCTTTTTCTCACCCAGAGCCAAAGTCCTCCCTTTCCCCACCACAGTGTTTTCCCACATAAGTTAGAGGCAAAGGTGCACTTCTTCATAAGCATCCTTGATCTTAAAAACAAAGCTGAACTTGCTTGTGAAACAGTCTGTGACACACTGTGAGGAAAGGTTTCAGAAAAATGTTAGCAAAAAATATATTAGAAATAGCACATATTTTTTGCACAGCCTCAGCTGTTGGACGTAGATCAGTCATGACTCTCAAGGGGATTTTCTTTAAGTCACACATCTCATGGAAAGAGCCCAGGTGGAGTGATTGGATATCAATGCCAATTACAAAGCAATAAAGATGAGGCTTATTGAAATATTGACTAAAACTCTCAAAGGCCAAGACTATGTGAAATTTCATTGATTTAAATAGGAGTCGAACGTATGGTAACAGTGTGGTGCACCCATAGAGGCGCACTGCTCAGATGGCCCTTCAGGAGAGAACCCCCTGCAAAGAGCCCAGGGAGCTGTCACTCCAGGTCCCCCGTCTCTGGGATCCACGTCAGCAGTCACACCCTTCCTTGGCTGTTCCCCTGCCAACAGCTGCATACAGTGGGGAAACCAGAAAGCGGCCACTTCTGCCCAATTCGGCACTCCTCCAACGGACAACTTTGGTTCTGAGCAGCCCACTGGCCTCCCCGAGGCACTCTGGGAGTGGCACTGCAGTCTTCGGCTCTTCCAACCAAATCATTCTTCCCTCTCTTTTTTCAGAGGTATCAGGCATGCAGCAGGGTCTGAAGCCTCTGCCTGACAGATTCTCCCCTCCCCTTTGTCTCTTCCAGGTGCTCCCCCCAATAAATAAATCTCTTGCACTTCTAATTCCATCATGGGTCCACTTACTGGAGGACCTGAACTGATGCTAGCAAATACAGAAATCAATGTAGGTCTGGCTTATCTTTCTGGGAGAAAAAATAATAGCTGAACATTTTAAATGAGCGCTAACCACTGGACAGAATAAGCATATACCATTTCCAAAATCTGATTTCTTTTTTAAACCAGTGCTTCCCTATAGCCATTTCACATAAAACTTCTTTTTCTTTGGCCTTCCTACTATAATCATTACTCCATGTCGCTCTCGAGCACAAAGTAAAATACGTTCTATTGATATTGATGGAGAGGTTATACAGACATTGAGCAAATTTGTCTCTTCTAATAGATTTCAACATTTTCTAAGAATACTTATTACTTAAGAAGAGCTATTCACACTAGATACTTATCATTCTAAACTGACACATTTTATGTTTCCAGTACCTGGAGAGAGGCAAGCTCACATACAGATTTAATTTAATTTAAATAACTGGCTTCAGAAGTGTGTGATGCTCCAAAGCTTATAATTCATTTGATCACAGCTACCAAATAAATTCTGTATTAAGATTCACCCAGAGTTGTAAATTCACTCTTGGAAAGGACTTGGAGGCAGTTTCGTATTTCTTTATCAGTTGTTTTTCAAGCTTTAATTTGCTCCAGGTTTGTCTGCATTATCAGCCTCATTTTCTGCATGGTTTATGATGCTAAATTATCCATTTGCATCACTTCCCTATAAACTCCTATTTTCTTTGTAAACAGAGAGACTGGAACCCATAGCCTACTCAACCTCTTCATGATGCCATAGACTCTGAGGATAAATTTTTATTAGAGTGTAGAGTGGGAGGACAGAGGAAAAGAAAGTGCCTGCTCCCTCCCCTGAGTGCCATCTGCATCTGAGGGCACAGACGGTGCCCACCCGGAGAGCTGTTCTGCCCACAGATGAGCCCACACGCTGCGCCACCGACAGCTGTGTGAGGAAGAAACACTAAAGCTGAGAAAAACATGGAACTCACTTTAAAACTGAACATATCGGTCATCAGAAGATGCAACAAAAGCCCCAAAGGAACAGAAATATGAGGCTCATTTTAAGTTTTATAATTGGCTACTAACTCCTCTAGCAAAAATGAGAGGATTTTTCTTTTTTAAAGACTACAGAACTCTAATTGCCAATCTGTTCAGAGACTTACCTCCCTTCACAAACTAACAAAAATACGTATGCAACCGACCTTTGAAATTCAGTGTAAGAGATAGAAATTGCTGCTTTAGAATTTCTTTGCAAATCAGTGTCTTAAATTAGATATGAGGGAGCAAGTCACCTTCTATATCCCTTATGAAAGGAGACAAGGTAAGATGTTCTCTGGGGTTGCTAGGAGAAATCCCACTTTTCCTGACTGTAAAGCAAGAAAGAGGCCAATGGCAGATAAACAAAAAGCCTGAAGGGAAATAATAAAAGAAGAAGGAGAAAGGAAGGAAAAAAGCAAGAAAGGAGAAAGTGATAGAAACTACGTGTTTTCCACTTTTTAAATGACAAACATTTAGACTCATGTTGAGTACTTCTATTAATAAAATAATATGGCCATTTAACAATCTGTAACAAATTTTCTGTGACTTTAAATTTTAAACTACCTACCCTTATTTTGATCATTATGTTATCTAGTCTTTATTTCTTCAGAAGATGGCTGGAGTATATGCCAGGATGATACTCTCTTGGCTCGGGGCAGGGGGTGTCCGGAAATAAAGTCAGTCTCCAAGACCTT
>PVKM010007349.1:0-41727 GCA_004027735.1 Carollia perspicillata | reverse complement strand
GAATGCGCCTGCGCCCTACCCCTGATTCATTATAATATCATTATAATGAAATAACACTGTGGGACTCCCTTCTCCAGTAGCCAATCAAGAAAGTCATGGGAAACCACACATGCGCAGTAGCTTTGAAATCCAACTCCTTGTACCTGTGCAGGAAAAGCCCGCCAAAGACTAGCAGGAGGGGCTTCTGCCCCTATAAAAAAATAGAATCCCCCAGCCCACGGGGGCCCTTTCTTTCCTCTGCTCAGAGCTGGCCCACTCCCATGTCCTGTGATGTGTACTATCACTTAATAAATCTTCCCTCTTTCTTTATGCTATAAACTTTGTGTGTTCGGTTCAATTCTTTGTCCTCGATCACTAAGAACCTGGTTACCTGTGCACACCTGTGCACACCTGTGACAGGACTAGTAATAGTAAGAGGAAGATATTTACACTTTTCACCTTGTTAACTGCCAGTGGTGATGCTGAGGGCTTTAGTTCCATTACTTCATTCAATCCTTGAAAAAATCCTTGAAGGACATTATTCTTTTCCTATTTTATAGATGAGGAAATTAAATGTTGAAGAAGTAAGTTGTCCAAGGTAAAAACAAACCAACCAAATTAGTAAGTGGTATAACCAGAAACTGAACCAATGTCTAATTCTAAAGCTCTCTTTCTTAATGATTATACTATAGTTAAACTGACCAGCTAATCCACAATTTTTTAAGTAAATCAAGTTTAGCCCTAGCTCAATGGATTGAGCACCTGCTGTGAACCAAAGGGTCACTGGTTCAATTCCCAATCAGGTTTCATGCCTGGGTTGCAAGGTTCCCAGTAGAGGGCAAGCGAGAGGCAACCACACATTGATATTTCTCTCCCTCTCTTTCTCCTTCCCTTCCCCTCTCTAAACATAAATAAATAAAATCTTTAAAAGAAAATAAATAAATAAAGTAAATCAAGTTTCGAGCACTAATTTTGCTATGATGACACTAGATTTAAAAACCTAAGAACAGGGTTCTAGGAAAATGCTGGAATAGGAAACACCAGGAATCTATCTCCGAATCTAGATAGACAACATCTACACTGACAGAATCTCTCTATTTTGCATCTCCCAGTCTATGAAAGGCTTGCAGCTTCCAGGAGAAGGATTAGGGGGTAAAATGCAATTAATTTCAGTCAATTTCAGCTCTTAACATAAGAGCAGCTACCATTCCCCACCCCCGCCCTGACACACACACATACACACACACACACACACACCCCTCACACACACCCTCACCCTCCAACCATCTCCCATAGCAGGCAGCTGTGCACATGTTCCTGGAGCAGCTGGCACGCAGCGTTTGGAAGCCAAGAGGGGCAAGCAAAAAGCACCGCATCCTCCAAATATGGGGATCGCTGAATGCTGCTTCCGATCACAGAGGTACATATAAAAACAGGACATCCGTTGTTGCTAAACCTCCCCCTACTACTACAAACCCCTCCCCCTCCAGATGAAGTGACTTCCAGAAGATTTAAAAAGCCAACAACCATTTTCCCCCCTATTCATTTTTCTTGTTTCCCCTTTTGAGAACCAGACACTAAAGACCAGAACATGTAAAAGCGATCACACATATGGGGAAATTATAAAGTCACTATGCATGCCAGGAAACTGCAGTCTCAGAAATGATCTAAGACCTTAAGTTTACAGCTCAAGCTGATGCCCTGTGCAGAAATAGCCTACAATAATTTTTTTTAAAAAAAGGCAAATCCCAACAAAGGGATAGAATCTGATTTCCAGAGTTACTACATTATTAGATTCAAATGTCCAGTTTGCAACAACAACAAAAAAATCACAAGGCACACAACAAAAGAGGAAAATATGGCCCTTTCAAAGGAAAAAAGTAAACCCCTTAAAAAGACATGATGGTAGATCCATTAGACAAAGACTTTAAAATAACAGCCTTAAAGATACTCAGAGAACTAAAGGAAGATGTGGAGAAAGTAAAAAAAAAAAAGTGACTTATGCACAAAATGGATATTATCAATCAAAAAATACAAAACCTAAAAAGAAACCCCCCAAAAATATGGAGCTGAAAAGCATAATAACTGAAATTAAAAATTCTGTAAGGGGATTCAAAGGATGATTCAAGTGGGCAGAAGAAGAATCAGCAATCTTCACGGTATGACAGTGAATACTTAGAATCTGAGAAACAGAAAAAAAAAATTGAAGAAAAGTGAACAGAACAAAAGAAACCTGTTGGGCACCAACAACCTGTACGACATACACATTATGGGCGTCCCAGAAAAAGAAAAGAGAAAGAAAGAGGCAGAGAGAATATCTGAAGACGCAATGACCAAAAAATTCCCAAATTTGATGAAACACAAATATAAACACCAAAAATTTCAAACAAATGCCAACAGAATGAACTCAAAGAGACATACACCACAATGCATAATAATCAGAAGGCAAATCCAAAGACAGATTTTGAAACCAGCAAGACAGAAGTGACTTACTGCACACTGACTTACTGCACACTAAGGATCAACAACAAAGACAATTGGCACATTTCTCACTACAAACTGCAAAGGCCAGAGGGCAGTGGGTTGATACATTTAAAGTACTTAAAGAAAAAAAAAGCAACCAAAAATTCTATGTCTGGAAGAAAACTGTCTTTCAAAAGTGTCAGAAATTAAGACACTCCCAGATAAACAACAGTTGAGAAAGTTCATTACCACTCTACCTGTCCTGCAAGAAATGCTGAAGAAAGCCCTTCAGACTGAAATAAAACAACACTAGACAATAACCTGAAGCCACATGGAGAAGAAAACATTTGTAGTAACTATATAGGCAATTATAAAAACTAGTATTATTGTAACTTTAGTTTGTAATTCCATTTTTTGTTTTCTATATGATTTAAGAGACTAATACATCTTTTCAAAGCAACTGAGCCCAAAGTTAGTATTACTGTGACTTTGGTTTATAATGCCACGTTTTGTTTTCTACGTGGTTTAAGAGACTAATGTATTTTTAATTATATTTTTGGATATATAGTGTACAAAAATGTAATTTTGGGACATCAAAGACTGCAAGGAGTAAGAGTAGAGATGTAAAGGAGAAGTTTATGTATGTTATTGAAGTTAAACTGGTACAAATCCAACTTTAGGATGTTAAATGCATTCTTCATGATAACCACAAAGAAAATAGCTATGAAATACACACAAAAAGCAATTAAATGCTCACTATAAAAAAAATTGAACAAAAGAGGCAGTAATGCAGGAAATAAGGAACAAAAAAGCTATACAATATATAGAAACCAAATAGCAAAATAAAAGATGTCCCTTCTTAGTCAAAATGGAAGGAAATTTTCAAATATGCTACAATAGGGATGAACTTTGAGGAAATTATGTAAGTGAAATAAACCAGTCACAAAAAACACTGTCTGATTCCACTTACATGATGTACCTAGCCTAGGCAAATCCACAGAGACAGAAAGTCTACTAGAGGTTTCCAGGGGCTGGAAGGAGGGGGCATGGAAAGGTAAGTGTTTAATGGGTACAAAATTTCAGTTTGGGGTGATGTGAATGTTTTGGAAATAGACAGTGGTGATGGTTCACAAAACTGTGAATGTACTTAATGTCACTGTATACTTAAAAAAGATTAAAACAGCAATCTTGTTAAATATATTTTACAACTAAAAAAATTAATAATGTAATATACCAAAAATCATTAAATTGTAACTTTAAATGGGTGAATTATATAATATCTAAATTTATAGCTCAGTAAAGTTGTTTTTTAAAGAAATCTAAGAACAAACTTTCTTAACCAAAAGCAACTGTGGTGCAAAGAACCTTCTCACTTTCCTCACTCACTGCACACACCCAAAAAAACTTGGATACAGCAGATACTTTTTTAAAATTGTGAAAAAAAGAAAACCAGTGTATGTCTAAGAATTTCTCACAAGGTTAGAAGACTAAGACTGCTCAATCTTCTAAGGTCAACAAACACTTTATAAATTCTGTTACATTAAATGAAGACACATGGGCTAAAATGAGTCTTTTTCTTGCTAGGTGAACCAACATTATTAATAACTCAGTACAACTAACTATGTGTGCTACTAACCTCTACGCTGTTTAATATTTTATCAACAACTCTATCTAAACAGCATGCTATCCAAGATGACACCCTCTCAGAGTTGGAGAGAAGCAGTCACCTTCCATCCTATCTCAATAAAGCTTATCAGGCTGAACCAGTAAGTAGAGGCAACACAGCACCCACCACCTTTGCATTTACAAAAGCATACAGTACACACTTAACAGAGATAAACATAAAAACCAAAACTCAAGAACCAACTACTAAAGTACCAGATGATACAACTCTAGAATAACACACATGTGTAAGCTGAACTCATACACCATTTAAAGAGCTGTAAAATTATTTCCAGCATAACCATACTGCATTATGCAAAGTAAAGCTTTTAGACCAAGGACTAATGACTCCAGAGTACTATACAATCCAATCACACCTTGAGGGTTCTATATTCAGTTTAAAGCAACATTAGGATCTATGGCCAAATGGTGACATTTCTGGAAATGAGGTCTTAAGGAGGATTGGTAGAATAAATTAGGGATATTTGGCCTAGAGAATTACCAAGGATAGTGCATGGTCACTAACTGGATTTCAATAAAAAGTTTTTGGATAAATAAAGGACATGACAGGCACCTTCAAATATTTTAAGGACTATTATATGAAACATGACATTCTGCCAATATTAAGACCAGAACTACTGTCAACAGGCACAAATATAGAGTCCCTAATTACCAAAACTTTCTAGCAGATAATACTGGTGATTTTTATACAGGTTAGGAATTTGGTCCCCTCAAACTCTAAAATCCTAGGAATGGTTTTGCAAAGTGCAGGGAGATACCATGAGCTCCTTATCTACAACAGAGATTTTCAACCTTTCTCATCTCATGGCACACACAAACTCATTACTAAAATTCGGCAGCACACCAAAATATATTTTTTTCTGATCCTGACAAAAAAAATAAGTATAATTTTGATTCATTCACAACAGACAGCTACTGTTGTATAGGCTGTTGTCTTTTTTTTATTTGACAATCTAAGGAAAGAGGTCAGTGCCCCTGACTAAATAGTCAGGTATTGCATATTTTTAAATTTTTGTGGTACACCCATTGAAAATTGCTGGCCTACCCTGGCTGGTGTAGCTCAGTGGATTGAGCGCAGGCCTGCAAACCAAAGGATCGCAGTTCGATTCCCACTCCAGGCACATGCCTGGGTTGCAGGCCAGTTCCCAGCACGGGATGCACGAGCGGCAACCACACATTGATATTTCTCTCCCTCTCTCCTTCTCTTCCCCTCTAAAGATAAATAAATAAAATCTTTATTAAAAAAAAGAAAGAAAATTGCTGGCCTATGGTATTAGGGTTTCTAACAATGAATTAGTAACTTGTGTTAAGGGAGATATTGTGAAAAGGTTACCTTCCATACTGAAACTCTAAGTTCTAGAACATGGACACAAAAAACAGTGGCACAATCAAGCTCCAAAGTAGATCAGTATTTAAATATTCCTCATTTGAAAAATTAAAAACTAGCACAATCACAAATCATGTTCACAATCACAATCAAAAATCTTATTTTTCTCCCATACTTACAATACCTGGGGATGAAACAAGATTTTAAATGCTATTAAATATTTGTATCCCAGAGCTAATTCTAATCCATTTTCAGCAGAGCAATACAACAACAAAAAAAATGCATTTACCTCTGGAGACCAACAGGAATCAAACATAAAATAATCAACCTAACAAAAAAAAATAAATAAAATCTCTTAAAGAATAGTGTAACTTTTAAAATTACTAAGTCATTTTAATAACTTTGTTTTTGAAAAATAAAAATCTGTCCATTGTTTTTAAACAAGTATCAAGAAAGGGTTTAATGTAATAAGCCAACTCCTCAGTCCTACTGCCCAGAAGAAACCTCTGCTAACTGATTTCTGCCTATCCTTCCAGTCAAAATGGCTGGTATATGCAGGTATGTTACATGTTTTTTCTTTTAAACTACATAGGTAACCACATGACTACGACTTGCTTTTTTCACTCAATATGTCTTGGATCTCCTTCTATGTCACCACACATACTGATCTGCCTCCTTTTTTTAATAGTCCACTGAACATTTCATTATATGGTAGTACTTAAATTTAACTAATCCTCTCAATGGCAGATGGTTGGGTTATTCTTATCTTTTGCTATTATAAATGCTGCTGTAGTGAACACCCTTGTACAAATCTTTTTGTATGCCTGTACAAGTATAGGTATGAGATACATTCCAGGATGTGGAACTGTTGGGTGTTTGTATTTTTTTACTCTCACAGCTATTACTAAATTGCTCTCCAAAATGATTATATCAAATAAACTCCCAACAACTGTCAGGAGCTACTATTTTCCCTGCAACACAGCCCAAGCTAAGCATCACCACATTTTTTAAATCCTTGCCAGTTTAATAAGTGTGAAATGGTCATTTTAATTTACATTTTTTCACTACTGAGGTTGAGCACATTTTCACACATTTTTTGCCCATCTGCAACTATGTGCAATGAACACTACTGTACAAACTTCTCTGTATGCTCCTGCAAGTAAAGGTATAGGATACATTCCTATAGAGTATCCAGAATATAGAAACCATCTTACAACTAAACAACAAAAAGCAAATAACTAAATTACAAAAGGGAAAAAGCTTCTAAATAAAAATCTCTCCAAAGACATGCAAATAGCCAATAAGCACATAAAAAGGTGCTTGATATCATTAGCCATTAGAGAAATACAAATACGAATCCAACATGATATCATGTCATATCCCCAAGAGAACAATTTCTAAAAGCCCTGGAAAATAACAAGTGTTGGAGAGGGTGTGGAGAAATTAATTGGAACTCTCAAACTTTGCTGCTAGAAATGAAAAACAGTGCAACCTCTGTGGGGGGGCTAACATAAAACCTAGCATTTCCACTCCTGAGTGTACACCTAAAAGAACTGAAAACACACACTCACACAAAAACCGGTACATGAATGTTCACACCAATATTATCCATACAGCCAAAAAGTAGAAACCAAATATGCATCAAATGATGATGGATAAACAAAATGTGGTATATCAATACAATGGAATATTATTTAACAACAACAAAAAAGATACATGCCATCATGTGGCTGAATGTTGAAAACAAGCTAAAGTGAAAGAAGTCAGACACAAAAGGTCACATATTGTATGATTCTATTTACATGAAATACTTAAAGTAGGCAAAACCATAGAGACAAACAGTAGTTGCCAGGAGCTGAAGAAAGGAAAGAATGGGAAGTGACTACTAACTGGTAAGGGGGTTCTTTTGGGGGTATAGAAATGTTATGGAATCATTAGATCAATGCACATCACCTTGTGAAATAGTAAACAGTATAGTAAAAACCACTTAATTGTGCACTTTAAAAGGCAAATTTTATGACATGTAAATTATATCTAAAAAAGTGAAGATTAAAATCTGCAAAACTATTTAACTCACGATTTACCTCAGCAATAAGGGAATTAGTATTCGGTCTGTAAGTGATTTTGGGTCTAAAACGATGCAACCATTACAAGAAGATTTAGTCAGGGGATTGATTTCAAGCACTTATATGTACAGGACCATAGATGGAATAAATTCCCAAGTGTAGAAGATGTAGACGTGAGAGCTGTAACTAAGGAACCAAGGAAGTTAAGCCCAAGGGAATGCCAGAGCACAGCTCCTTTCAAATGAACTATATCAGCCAAAGCAATTCCATCTGTACCTAACTTACAGCAAATCCAGTCCTTTCAAAAAACAGATCTTCATTACAGATAAATAGAGGAGGAAAAAGGTTACCATTTACCTCAATAAGAGTTTAAGAAATTAAAATCAAACAGGATGTGTGAAGAACCTAAATTAGAATACAAACAGCTAATAAATGAACCTCATTTTTTTTACAAACAAGTAACAACTATATAGGAGGAAAATATTACTTAAGTAACTTTGGAAAACAGATTATGACTGCACTTTAAAGCTCAAAACAAATACTGTACCCTAGTTTTAAAAAAGTGTTTCTCACAAGGGAATAGGTTAGCAATTCTGAAACTACTTTTGTGTGTGTACTAGGATTGAACAAGTAAGTAAACATTTTGTGAATGAGAAGGAGGTTTCTCATCTTTGGAGCAGGAAGTAACAAGGAAAGGAAAAAGGATAAGAGAGAAAAAAAACTGGAATAAACCCTGAGGTATGGGACTGGAACTGGCAGCATCAGTATGAACTCATAGTTTTTCATTTATATATACAGATGGATGGATAAGAAAATTTAAATATATGTATATGCATGTTACAGCATGTTAACTTAGTCATTTATTTAGTTAGTAACAAAGGAAGGGAACAAATGGAATCAAACAGTAAACCTGATTAACCATGAAGGGACGGCTTCACAGAGACTCCAGGGGAACAGCTGCATCTTTGGTCAAGGGACGTTAATCCCCAAAAAGGAAAGACTGTCTTTCCAGTCTCAAGGTACAGCTGGCCATTCCCCCAGATTAGAAGGGTAGGGATAAATAATTAGGGGAAACTCCTTTGACGGGCACATACACAGCAGAAGCCAAGATGGCGCAAGGGAAGTCCTTCTACTAAGCTCATGTGCAGTGGAAGCCAGATGAAAAAGCAAACTATAAGGCATGAACAGTAGGAGCCAAAATAGTTACAATAAAGAAGAGGAGTCTAAACTAGGAAAAAAAAACAGACAGAATAAGGGCTTGAAACCCCGGGAGATCCAGGGAAGGGATTGGATAGGGGAAGGCACCAGCACAGCCCCAGGAAGATTCAGGAGAGAGACTGCATAGTATGAAAGAAAGCTTACCCCTTCCCAAACCCAAAGAAATATAATCAAAGTTTAACAAAGGCCAGAGGCAGTTGCCTTCTCGCGCTCAGCAGCCGCACAGGTGGAAGCACAGCACTCATCACAAGCTGGACGGGAACTGAGATTGTGTTGGACTACAAGAGCCTCGGATGCCAGGATAATGGCATGGCAGCTCTGAGCTTTGGCCCTCCTCCTAGGCTTTGTGGAGCAACTGTGAGCCTGCGGCTCCAGAGCCTGGGTTTCTTCTCCAGTGATACAAAACTGAGCCACCTGGTCACGGATGAGACACCACCTAAGCCCTTCCTTTGCTTTTGCTCCAATAAATCTTGCCACTATACCTCATTTCCTGTGATACCATGGAAGAATCCTATTTCCTCCAGCAACATTTTTATTACTATATATACATTTGCTGGCTCTACCTACTGAGAAGACCTAGAAACAATGACACCCCAACAGTACTGAGCACACCTGTCATACAGATCTTGGTTTCTAGGTACCATTCTCCAATAAAATTAACCAGCCTCTTTTTGAGAAATGGTTGATTCTGTGTCTGATGCAAACATGAAAAATACGACATGCTCCTGGAACATCTTGTGGTAACAGAAAGTAAATTAGTATTCACAAAGTGATGGGAATATTGTAGAAAGGACATAAGAACAAATTTGAAAGCATGCTCAATAACCAAAGCTAAAAAAGTCTGAACAATAAAGTATTACAATTTTAACCCATACAGTAATATAAATACCCACAAATCCATGTAAATAAATAATTGAACAATTAATGAACAGAGGGAAAAGGGCAGTTCTTCCTTAACAGTAGAATTCCAATTAATAAATATAGAAGGAATGTTGGAAACAAAATCATCATTAAGCTAATGCCACATTAGTTCTTGCTGCCAGCCAGAACCATTTGTAGAGGCAAAAACTGGCCTGTGAGAAGACACAGGATGTTTGCAATTTCAGAGTACCACCCCACAAGAGGAAGGTATTAATTACAAAGAAATTATTATATCACAAATGAAGGTTTATGTTTATTATTAATTACAAACGAAAAACCAGGCAGACACCACCTTAACCAGTGATTACAGTTAACATAACCAGTTATAAGACTTACTAATAACGGGTAAATAAATACCAGGCAAATCCAATTGAGAGATATTCTAGAAAAATAACTGACCAGTACTCTTCAAAAGTTTCCAGATTTAAAAAAAAAGGCCTGGGGAATTTAACAGATGGAAAGAGGATTAAAAAATATGATAACTAAATGCAAAGTAGAATGCCAAACTGGATCCTAGACCAGAAAAAAGACAGTTTATAAATGTGAATTTCTTGTTTCTGACTATTTACACTATGGTTGTAAGATTTTAACACTAGGGGAAACTAGGAAGAAGGTATATGGGAACTCTTTATACTAATTTTGCACCTTGATATAAATCTAACATTATTTAATTAAAAAGTTTAAAAGATTTTAGAATAATCTCTTAAAGTAAAGCAAATCTTTTTTCTATAATTTGAAGGAAGTTAAACAATTAATAGTTAAACACTTTAAGAACTATTAAACAATTACGCTAAAAAGAATCTGACATTTTTTTATCAAGTTAAAAGGTGGACATAATTATTCCAAATCCTAACAACAATGTGGTACAAGGATGAAGGGAGGGGGTATCATATGATATACATATTTTTTAAAATTTGTCCATTTTGTTATCATACATTAAACATGCAACTACTGTTTTTTAAAGACTTCAGCTAGCAACCACTATTTTACTAGCAACATTAGAGAAAAAAAAATGTTAAGACTGTGGTCCTCCTTTGTTAACAATATTATACTTTCCCTGAAATTATGGACTAGCCAGTAATTCAACTATAGAAACAGATGATAGATTTCTTCATTCCTTCTCCCGGTTCCTCCGCCATATGCCAAAAGCATTCATTTCATAAAGCAGTTAATTAACTGCTTAATTTTACTGGCTACAGCAAACAAAATCCATATGAAATTAAAGACATGGCTATGGCAACCTTCACAACCTTCCAGACTTCAACATTTTTGCCTTACTGCTGGTTACAAATCATGAAATACAGGGTATAACAGGGGTATAAACCCTTAAAAGTTATATGTAGGTGGATACTATAAGCCACCAACTTTGAATCCTACAGGTTTAAGTTGAATGAGAACTTCTTTGCTGTCACAAAATATACTGTATTATCACATACATTATTTCCCATTTTAAGTGGTTTTCCTCAAAAGTTATTTAATTCTTCTACCCAACTATTTTATTATGTCTAATGATCTTAGTTTAGTATGAAAAATAGGAAGTTACTTCTAAATTCCAAGCTATTCATGAAAGAAATACTAGTAAGGGTCCAACAGAAATAGTTCACCAAACTCAGGCACCTTTACCTATTAATTGCATGTTATAGATGGAGAAATTAAAGTACAGAGAAACCGAACTGTGTTTTTTCCCTAAAAGGAGAAAGACAGCAGAAAAGGACTCCTTAAAAATAAGAATGCCACACAACTATGCACATGTAAGTAGACATTAAACACAGTGAGGTTATGACTAGAATGCATTTCCAAGGGAATTGTCCCTAGTATTAGCATTAAAAATACATGTGTCCTGTCCCTAACATTAAAAATGTATTAGACATGCAAAAGAAAGCCACTTAATGAAAAGCCTAATCAATAAATCTGATGAAGAGTGCTGGCTTCAGAGAGGAGTCTACTTGAAATTTTGTAAATGAATAAAAAGGAAAAGAGCAATACATTCAAGAGGTCTGGCATTTTCAAAAACAAATAGAACATTTTAGGTCTTAATTTCAAAAACAGTAAAAGTGCATTCAAAAATTCTGAGAGCAGGTAATATTTTGAGTTAATCCTCCCTGATTAGTAGGTAAAACTTTTAATCCAGATTTCAACATTTTTGCCTTACTGCTGGTTACAAATCATGAAATACTCAAAACCTAAACCAAAGTGCAGTCAAAATCACAATCTGATGATACCATGAGACAAGCATTAAGATTATAAAAGCTAAACTATTACAGGTTTCCTGGGCATCTCATGTCTTAGAAAAATATGTAAAGCCTTGAAATTAGAACTTAAGAGACCAATGGCAAAAATGGTTTTCCCAAAGGAAGGAGAATTAGCATTTCCTGAGCAGCTCTTTCCTGTCAGCTCTTTCATCTTCCCAATTTAATCCTGACAAGCCTGAGGGAGAGTCATCATCAGCCCTTAACATGTGAGGAAAACAGACTTAAAGGAGTTAACTTCCTTGCCTTTGATTAGACCAGTGCTTCTTAATCTCCACAACATTGACATGTGGGGCCAGATAATTCTTTGTTGGGGGAGGGGGGGTGGTGGCACTGCCTTGTGCATTACAGGATATTTACTAACATTCCGGGCTTCTCCCCACTGGATGGCAGCAGCATCTGCCCTAGTTGTGCAGAATCAAAACATCTCTAGACACTGCCAATGTCCCCTGGAAGGCAAAATCGCCCCCAGCTGAGAACCACTGAGTTAAAGTGAAGAAGCCAACATTTTCACTCAATAGACAACAGCTACATGCCAGACTCTATTCAAGCTGAACTGGGGACAAATGAGGGTCTTGGCCCTGACGAGCATTAAGACACGCATGCCCGGAGAGTCTGACCTTCAATACACTCCCCTTGGCCAGCCTCCACATCAGCTAACTCCTCCACCAGGTTAGTGGCACCTTCACTCATCCCCTTATGCTAGTTTAACAGTATGTAGTCATTTCTGACTCAACCTTCCCCTCTCCACTCCGCTTCACTCCCTGTATCTAGTTACTGTGCAAGTTCTGCTGGTTTAGGGGTAAAATGTCTCTCTAATCCATCCCTACTCTCCATTCCCTTCATTCTAATACTGATGTAAACCCAATTCTCCTCCTTTTTTCTGCCAATTAAAGAAACCTGAAGAAACTAATCTCACGTGGCCCCTAAAATGAATTAAGGGTACGTACATCAAGATATATACTAACTAAACTACCAACCTCTAGGGTAGGGGGCTGGCAGACCTCAAAGAATGGTCTGTAAAAACCACATCCTTTTTCTGGAGTGGGAAGGAAACTGCAACTTCCTATCTGATCTCAGACACTTTCACAGCCAGATGTTAACTCTCAGTAAATAATAGCCCTGACAAGCATCAAGAAAAGGATATAGCAGAGATTAGTTTGCATGCCATTAAAAAGTGGCTTGTATGCTATTTCTGGCACTAGTACCATGAACCACTTTCACTGCGAAAAAGGAATGCAAAACAAAGAAAAATGAGGTAAGAAAACCATAGAAAGCTTGAACCAACTAGTATTTCCGCCCCACCTATGTACAAACCCAGATGAAAGTAGATAAAGCAAACATTCTACTAGGGGAATCTCTAACAGAGATGGTCAAACAAAATCTAGTCACAAAGGCACATATCTCAAATTTTCAATACATATATGAGTATACAGCACCAAAGGCTTATTAGTATTGAAAAACAAAGGCTGATTAAGGTGAGAGGAAATCCAGGTTCTGTTTTAAAGTTGATCTCTCCCTTCAGCAGAGAACAGAACTTGTATTAATGGTAATTATCATTTATACACTTAATTAATAAATTAATTAATAAACACATAAATTAATTAATTACACCATCTTAGGAAATGCTTTATCTTTTTTGACTCTAAGATGCCACGATCAAGTAACTTTAAATCCAGTATTTGAAATTCACAACCTAGTCAAAAGTTTTCATTTATACAGTTTTCAAAAACAATGTTCAAGGAAAGTATAATGAGTGATAGCCTACATATTTCTGCTTTGGTTATTATTTGAGTTTTCTTGTAAAAGTCTGAACATCAAACAAAAGTACTGAGTGGCAAATATATTTAGTTTCAGGGCTCTACCGCCACTACGAGTTTATCGGGTTATTCATTTTAAGCAGGTAAATAAATAAATTAGAATAATTTCTACAAAAATGCATTAATGTCTCCGAGTTTCCTAAAAGAATAAAGAATATGTCACGCTAAATTGCTATATCTCCTCTTGGGAGACACAAGTTTAGGTCAGCACTTTCATGCAGTGATGAAAAGCCAAGTCAAAAGGCTTTACTTAAGCAAGGAATTATAATTAACTAATTCCAGTTCACACAATTCCAATTCCAATTCACACATTCTTTAACATCTGATAGATTAAGTTATTAAATAATTCCATTATATTAAATAACTGCAATTCACATATCCTAATATCTGAAGCAGAAATCGAACTTGAATTTGATACCCAATTGCAGCCATCTAAAGGTGATGCTTTTGACCCCTGTTATTACTGTCCTTCTCTGTTTACAACTTAAGGAAGCCTTGTAACATTTCACTCAAATTTTTTCTAAATACGTATATCAAATAAGCCTAGCCTAAACTAATATAATTCAACACAATTTGAGTAATTCCCTTGTAATTCTATGATGTATGCCTTTGTCAACAGTCACATAAAGAAAGCCTTGAAGATGGAAGACATGAACAAATACATATAAATATCAGCCATATAAATTCAAGAGGAAATGCCTGACATATATTTTTTCAAATCAATTTAGCCTGACATATATTTTTTCCAAGAAATAATTTCCTGTAGGAAATGACAGCATTAATCTGAACTCACCCAAACAAATTTTACTTTACTGCCTTTCACCAACATTTGTCCGTAAGAAAATGGTAAAGATAATGTTGTCATAACTGATGTCTGAAACCTTTACTAAACAATTTTGTCTTTTAACAAAGTAAATACAAGTGGACCCTCTGAATCAATCCTTAAGAGATCTTCAAGATGTTATATGTAACCACAATGTAATTTAAGATTCATCTGAACTAATTTTACCATCAAACTATGCTGTTCTTTCAAGTTTTAAGACAAGATTTAACCTTGTCAAACAGATTGTAGTTAACCAAGATCTCAAAAGAAAATCAGCCTTGAGCCCCAAGGGGTGTGTTCCCTAGGAGACCATTTTGATTGATACTGCTTCAGTTAATAGAATGGAATTCTGCTGACATTAAATGGAGAATAAAAACATTAAGACA
Organism: Carollia perspicillata; assembly: GCA_004027735.1. NCBI lineage: Eukaryota > Metazoa > Chordata > Mammalia > Chiroptera > Phyllostomidae > Carollia > Carollia perspicillata. The sequence goes on along the minus strand of PVKM010007349.1, from coordinate 26,792 downwards.
GATCAAGTATTTTGGATTCAACAGTCAGAAGGCTACTGCTCACAAATAATCTCTGCAGCATCCTTCCTCTGCGTTACATTACTACATTTGTACAATGCTGCCACATACATAATCTTTTAGTTTCAACTCTTTTCTAGAAAGTGATTAAGAATACTATTTTGCTGACAAAACGGCAAATAAATAAATTACATTTTCCATACCTAAAAATATAAAATACTGTTATAACCTGGTTTCCTATTCCTACTTGAAGAAATACAATTAAGGTGGTTTCTCATCCATTTTTTCCTTATATTTCTTCCAACTACCCTAACACATTCCTGAAACATTACTAAATGATTAATAATTTGAACTTGAATTAAGTAACTATTTTAAAAAGTAAAGTATAAATAAACATACTATCATTTTTAAATGCTGGCCAAAGAAATTGGGGGAATTTATTCTAGACCTATTAGCTCTGCCTATAACCTTAAATCAAGCAAGTCCTGAAATCTTGAAGATCATTACATGTTTACCCATTAGAGAAAGAAACATTAATGGCTATTATTAAATAGTTTCATGTGAATTAATTTTATACTGGTTTTTCTATGGGAGAAGCCAATTTATTCCAACAGGAAAGTCCATTACCGGAAAAGAAAAACTATTTGCAAAATTATCCAGCTAAAAATATTTTTTTCTAGTAAGCCATCCCTTTACACACACAACTTTTTTTTATCAGAAAAAAATGGCCTTTGCTTGAATATCTCAGATTCCTAAGTGGTATGTGTTTAGATTTGCAATAAACATGCAAAAAGGAGTTCCAAAAGATGTGGATAAAATCCTACCCACAAAGGGATGTCTAGGACCAGTCCTAGAATTCCAGTAAATTAACACTTCAAATGCTTCCAGTAACTGGCAGGAAATACTATATTCATGAAGCATCTTGGAGGCTAAGGTTAAAAATTCATCAACCTTTGCGGATCAAGTCATGGGAGAGAGGTCCAGAAGAACCAAAACTGAAGTGCCAGAGAAAACTACCACAGCTGATAAAAAGGATCCACATAAATGTCATTCCCTCCAACAACTGTAGACATGGCAAACTACCTAAGAACTTTCATGCTCCTGGGAGCCACTATCAATTCTACCTTGTATGTAACTAGAGCGTGACTTACCTAGAAACCTATTGGAGGATTCTGCTTCTGAGGAACAACAGCACTCACTCACTCACGTGTTCTGTGTGTCAACCATGTTTTGGGCACTTCGCATACCAGGCTTCATTTATTACCCACCCTCCAAGAGGGTGGGTAATAAATTTACAGACAGAAAACCAATAGAAGCTGAGAAAGCTCAGAAGCTTGGTAACTCATCACATTTGGGGAAAGAAAAAAATAACTTGTCAGGATTCAAATCCAAACCTGTCTCTTTCTACATTAGCCCCCTTGGTAGACCTCCAACTTTCTCTATGGGCTTTAAGCCACAACACTACAGAAAATTCTGTACTTAACTCCACCCAATTCCTAACTAACAATGACAACTTCGTGGAGAGCATTTTGGCCACTACTGTTTCCCTATTAGCATTCAGCTGTCATAACAGCAACATTAATGACTGGTGGTGTATTAGTATGCAAACACTGGGCTAGGCTATTTACAGTTAACATTTATTGAGCACTTAATATATGCCCAACACTAATAAATGCTTACATCAACCTCAAAAAGTAGGTTTGATCAATATCCTGATCTTACAGATGAAGAAACTGAAGCACAAAAAGCTTTAATAATTTACACAAGGCTAAATTATGTTAAGTGGGGATCTTGCATCCATATAAGGATGCCTGACTCCACAGCCCACGTTCTTTAACGCTAGCCTTCTTCTCCTCCCAAGGAAATTTATAGTTTCTCATTTAACCCTCTTAACTATGTAAGCCAAGTATTATAAATCCCAATTTATAGATAAGACAACAGCCCTGGCCCCTGCGGCTAAGTTGGTTGGAGCTTCATCCCGTAGTCTGAAAGGTCATGGGTTTGATTCCTGGCCAGGGCACATATGCAGGTTGCAGGTTCAATACCATGTCAGGGCTCGTACAAGAAGACAGCCAAGCACTGTTTCTCGCTTTCTCTCTCACATCAATGTCTATCAGTCTGTTCTCTCTGTTCTCTCTCTCTTTCTCTCTCTGTCTCAGCAATGAAAAAAAAAAAAAAGTCCTCAGGTGAGGATAAAAAAAAAAGTAGGTAAGAAAACAGATTCAGAAAGGTGAAGTCACACAACTTCTAGTGGTAAAGGCATAATTTGAACCTATTTTTGTTTCACATCCCTAAGATGCTAATACACCAAGTCAAATGAGGACACTAACTATAAAAAGGTGATAGTAATACTTACCTTTCCAAATGGTCAATTGCTTTAGAAATTTCTACACTATATAGTTCTTCTTTAAAATGTTTAAGTGTGAAGAGAAAAATGTTATGATAATGAGACTGGCAAAAATGGCCTCTTGATTATTATGAGGCAGAAAACTCCCACAAGTGTTTGAAAATCTTATCATCTTTTATTATGAGGCCAAATCACTCTTATTTGGCCAAAAAGTAGAGGCCCAGTCAGCCACAAGCATACACCACACTCCCACCTCATGGCCACTCCCTCCCACCTCATTAGACATATAATATGAGAGTCAGCTTTATTAGTCACGCTCTTTTTCCTAAGAGATCAAGCAATAAATGCAACAACTGAGAATCCACCTACTTTAGGCCACTCTCTTCAATCTGTGCCATTCTGAAAGCAGCTCAAGTTTTTGATATTAAGGTGCAATTACCAGGAAACGGGTATATGAATGAATGCACCAAATATTCTTTGTCTCCTGTGCAGAAAGGACTTGCCTTTCTTAAATCTAGCAACTAAAAGACAAAGAGGAAAAGACCTCAGAAAAGTGATTCTTCCATACCACCAAACAATCTCACTGCTTTCAAATGCCGTTTCTAAACACCGGATTAGACACTACAACTCCTCTGCAGTTACACACGTTAGTATCTCAGAAAACGTCTTCTACCAATTATCCATCCAAAGTAGAACTCAGCAATTTCCCACATATCCCAGGGGTCTCGGATGGCAAAGCAGATTACTACATATAACAAACGTCTATTTTAAAATCACTAGTCCTACTCAGGACAATCACCCTTACATTTTCATCAAGGAAAAAACGAATTAGAAAGCAGCCCGTAAGCTCTACTGCAGCACTCTTTACCAGATACTGTATAGATTTTTAAAACCAAAAGATACAAGAGGATAAATTGTAATTTGTAATTATCTTTCTCAGCATCTCACAGACCTGAAGGAAGAAAAAACAGTAACAACACACACAAGTCAGAAGTCAGCCCAAAGGACAACTATGGTTGTTTCAGGAGGGTAAAAAAATCATTTCTTCAGAGTCTTCAACGCTTTTAAAAAATATTCAGTGCTGTGCATGAAAAGCATTAAACGTTTAAATGAGGCCGAAGTAATTAAGTAACCCGTGAATGATAATCCAGTGTGTCCAAAGTGTACAGTGAACAAACAGGTTCCACTGTCAACCTCCTAAATGATGTTTCGAAACGGGGAGGAACTTCAAAAGGAAATCACCTCATAATATTTCGTTAATTCATAATTTTTTGCGTGTGTATGTACTGAAAAAACTGAGTTTTTTCCTCAAAGCTGCATTTCATTTTTTTAAAAAAAGACGATTTCTTTCTTATAAACGAATCCAGTCACATGCCGTATCAAGGCTTGATATGCAAATATACAGAGATACAGCCTTGCTCTTCCCTGCCCATTTCCACTGTCTTTCCAGTAATTACTTTCAAATAGCGGCTAAAATGAGCATAGGTGCAATCTGAAATGAAAACTTCCCTGCCGTTCCCTAAACTAAAAGGCTTGTCAGGATAGCAGAATCGAGCTCAGTCACCTCACAGAACCTTATTTTCCGAAATACCTATGTTCCCAAAATAAAATCTAGAGATCCTAAGAAAGCAATTCTTTGGACATTCACAATTAGACGAAAAAATAAAATCAGGAAAATAAAAAGGAAGGGAAAGAAAGACAACTTAAAAGCAAACCACCACACCCTCAACTCCGCGTTGCAACCCGTCTGCCAGGGGCCTTTACCTTCATTTTCCATTGAAACCGCACTTGGTTGGTGGCTACAAAGTCTTTAGTGTCAGCCACGGCCACACTGGGAATAGAGAGAGGAGGAAGACAAGGAAGAGAAGCCCCCGGAATCCCAGGCTGTCACCCCCGCTCCCGGCCACGCGTCCCACGGCTGCTCCCACCACCCCAAGCAGCAGCATCTGCAAGAGAAACCAGGAGAAGCGGCGCTGACGAGCGAGAGGGCGAGGAGGGAGCCCCTAGACCCCGCGCCCACCCCCTCGGTCGCCCGCATCACCACCAGCTCAGGCTGGCTGGGCGGCGCCCAAAGACACCCCACCCAACCAGGGTATCCCCGGACGCCCCGTCCCTCAGGACCTGGAAGTTTCTGGAAATGGGTAATAGTGGTGCACTCCCAAAGCCCCAGACCCCCTTCCTCCGGGCAGCGGGAGACTCACCCGCGGGGGCTCGCCGGGGCGCCCCGCGCGCCTCGGGCAAAGAGGAACGGCTCGCCGATCGGAGGCGCAGGGCGAGAGCCTGATCCCGACGTGAGGAAATAACGACGGGAGGGTGGGTGGGAGGGAGAGCGGGCGGACGGGGAGGGGAAAGAAAAGAGGAGGTGAGGGGCCCGTCCCGGTCGGCCCGGCCCGCTCGGCGTGGCCGCGCTGATCTGCTCCCGCCTCCGCCTCCTGCGCTCTGCCCCTCCCCGCCGCCTGCCGCCCGGCACCCCGGCGCGCCCCGCACTCCCGGGCCCACAGCGGACCGAGCTTTGTCGCTACTACTTCCGCTGCGAGAGGCGCGCGCGCACGCGCACTCGCAGGCCCTGGCGGAGACGGCGGAAGTGAAGACCTAGCCACCAGCCCCCAGTGGTCTCTGGTTGGGTGCAGAGTGGTCTGGTAAAAGTGCACGCGGTCCCTGTGGCGGCTTCTCGCGGGCCCGCCGGACGGTCTGCCCGTTTCTACGTACCCACCGGGCACGAGGGTCGGAGACCCGCTCGCTCCTCCGCGCCAGCCGCGCACTCTAAGGAGGCAACCGCGGGGTCGGGACCGGCGGGCAGGCACTGCCATGGTCGCTGTCCTCGAGGTGTTTGCCCTCCACTAGGCGACCGGGGAAACCCCTCCCTTGGGGTGGCGGTTACAGTCTCAGTAGGTGACTCGGGGACGGCCGAGGGAAGGGGCGAGCGGTGAGAGGCACTAGTGCTGTTACTGGGACCTCGCACCCTCACTTTGCAGAACCCTGTTACAGCTGCTACGCTCTAACTGCGGGAGCAGGGCATCGCGGAGCGACTTCCCAAACTTCTCTTGTCATTTGGGATCTGCTTCATTGTCTCTGTAACAGAGGGCAGAGATCAGCCTCAAAGGGCTCCAGGGAGGATTCAGCCTTTTTCATTGACTTAAAATGTGTGGAACCCCACAGATTGGAACAATTTAGAAACCGAGCGTCCAGAGATGGAAACTGAACAATAGGCATTGCCTGCAGCCACTGGCTGTTGCTTTTGCCGCTTGAATCTTTCACGTACTCAGCACCTGACTCGGACTCCCAATAAGTGATTTTTGGGGAACGTTGATATTAATAAACCTTGGTAAGCCAGAGACAGGAAACATAGAACCGAAGTCCTCTCGTACTCACAGCCACTAGAGGGCAGGGTTTGCCGCACCCTCTGGGTTTGAGCGCACCCTTCTACGAACTTAAGAAACCACTAAAGACAAAGCTCTCCCTTATAAGTTAGAGGTAGCTTTCTCCATCAACACTTACTCCCATTAAAAATTTTGGCCTTTATCTCAAGCCCCGTAACATATTCCAGTGTGCATGCTAACCATATGTTCAACAACCCAAATAAACAAGTGGCCTAGGTTGCATCTTGTCCTATGTTTTGTCCCAAGTAAGAGGTACTAGTCTAGGATCAAAAATTCTGACCCTGGCTGGTATAGCTTGATGAATTGAGCATCAGCTTTTGAGCCGAAAAATTCTGGACAACTTTCTAGATGTATTTTAGGAAGCATTGAGATTTTACTCAGCGAGGTCACTTCAATTTCAAAAGTGAAACTAAAAATTACAAAGCAGTAGATTTCTAGTCTTATTAGGTAGGACAGATAGTAAACCAAGGCAGGGATGGGGAGGAAGATATGTCTCACCCATTAACTCAGCAAACCTAAACCTGGTCCAATAAGATTGCCAGGTGTTCTTAACATCACAAGCAAAACTATGATAGCACAGGAAGAGAGGAGCCTCTGAAGTTCTATATGTATCTTTACACTAGTTGGGAAAGAAAGCCTTTGAAACTGTATATTAATCCCAAGGGAGAGGAGGAGGGGTACCTAGAAACCGGCTAAAGTATATAAACTCTTACCCCTGATAGTCAAGGCACTCAGATTAGCTAGGTGTCCACTTGCAGCTTTGGGCTCAAACTTATTAACAACTTTATTTCCTTGATACATGGGCCATTTGGACTACTGGGTGCCTGACTGTGGTTTTGCGCTTAAGTGTATTTCATAGATAAACATCTTGTTTCCATTATACATGCTGCCTTACACCTGACTTCTCTTGGGAACAAGGCAAGAACTAAGGAGGGGGAGACCCCTGACTCTCTCTAGTCACAGTCTAAAGGGTTACTCTCTTTGACCTTTGGCTTGCAAAATTTTTGTCTACTTGATGGTATTATAAGCCTATGATTTTGTACAGTGAATGTACTATCACTTGCTTAATGTTGTAATCAATTTTTAATGATTATTAGTTACTATACTTATTGAACAGCATCATATTAAAGACAAAGCATCTAAAGTAGGAAATGTACAAAATATAGATATTACTTGATATTAGCATGATTTTACAAAATAGAGGGTAATTTCACGGTACAGAATTTGCTTCTGGATTGCTTTAGTTAGCTCAAACATTTTATCTAAGACAACTCATCAGAATTATCTGTTGCGCCCTGCAATGCACCAGCATTAACACTGAATTCATAAATAACTCCCCCAAAGATTTATCACACTATCACTGATACCTAAAATACCTTACACTGGAATTTTACTTTTTGATTGCCTAACAACTAGTGAAAGCCATTGTTCCTATGGCTAAGCCAAGAAAAGAAACAATAAAACCAGCTTTGTCTAGGAGAACTGTTACATACTTTATTCTTAATTCACTGTCTATCACCTCTCAAATTGCTAGGCCTGGGAGCAGTGAAAACGCTTAAAGGATAGTTCAACCACCTAGCTGATCCTCAAGCCTTATCAACATATCTCTAAAGACTGATCCTCTATTCTATGCCTGTAAATTTCCTCCACCAAGCTAACCAACATCAGTAGCACCAATTTTGAATTCCTATGTATATAAAAAATAGAATGTATTAATATAATTCAAACCAGAGCAATGGGGAATGTTTGGTCCACAAGCCAGAAATTCTCTCCTTCTATCATTGCCTTCTCTTACCAGCTAACCTACGGGACTTCTATGTATCAGCTTCCACCTTCTCATCTCAGGGAGAAACATATGTATACTGTATTACATGTACATACAAATGTGTATGTACTTACATGTGAGGTTTTTATTTATAGATACAGACATAAGTACCCTTCTTTTCCTCTAAAGATTGTTGTGAGGCTCTGATAGTGAAGACGGATTATATATTGAAAACACTATTAAAGTATAAGATTATCATACAGGGAAGCAAGGAAAAGCATGGCCTGTTAGCTAGCTAGGATGAGGTTGATGGCAATGAAATATATCTGTTCAAGATATGTCTTAATTCTTTATAAATCAGTGCTTTAAAAAAATCGCTTCTACTCTCATCCTGAATATTTAACCTACAAAAGTAGATGTATTTGATGCAAAAAAAAAATGGTCATATATGAACAAAAGGGGCAATTTATCCAGCATCTCTGTTTGGGGGAAATATTACAAATTGGGAAGATTGAAGAAGAAAGAAAATGATATTCTAATTTTATACTGTGCCTTACACAAAAGATAGGAGGCATCTTGTTTTTATATCAAATTAGATAGCCACCATTTTTTATAAATGGATGATACAGGAATATGTGGCCCTTTAGAATTTGAAAATTAACTTGGAAAAGATTAGGTTTATATTTTTTCACAGTGTCTTATTTTAAAGGCTATTTTAACATTGTTTTAAGTATCAAAGGTCAATAGTTAAGGAATTTTGCCTAGCTGCTGGAAAAGAAGTCATTTTTAAAGTTAGATACTTTAATAGCATGTAAAAACACAACACTTTACTTTTTTCAATATTTTATTTATTTATTTTTAGAGAGAGGGGAAGGGATGAAAAAAGAGGGAGAGAAACATCAATGTGTGGTTGCCTCTCATGTGTCCCCTACTGGGGACCTGGCCTGCAACCCAGGTATGTGCCCTGACTGGGAATCGAACTGGTGACCCTTTGCTTCACAGGCCCGTGCTCTATCCACTGAGCTACACCAGCCAGGGCATAACAAACAACACTTTACTTTTATAAGCTAACCTACACTGACAGAACAAAAGAAGTGTTTTTCTTAAAACATAAAAGACATGCTAAGAGTCAAGTTTGGGGAAATACAGTCTTATTGAAAGAAGTGTCATGTGAAATGAGTGTCTAACAACCAGCTGTCAGAATTGCTATAAATCTGCTTGGTTCTATGTCTTAACAGTGTTGGAAGATGAAAAATTGGAAGCAGAAAAAATAATCACCTGGACTGAAAAATGAGATACCTGTGTTTGGTTGGTTTTAACATACATTAATACCCAAATACTTTACAAATATTTATTGGCCCACAAAATTCCATGGCTTCAACACTTGCTAGCATTCTAAACATTAAATATTTGATGAAACTAAGCAGAAGAAATTAGAGAATGTGAAGTGTACTCTTTTAATATTTCCTTTTAAAGAAGCTCATTTCAAGTATGACTCAGTTCCCCATTCAGTGGGTTCTCAGTCTGTAATGATATTTGGGATCTCTGATGTGTACTACCAGTCCTGGGGTGGAGATGAGGGTGTGTGGGGTGCTAATGAGGCTGACAAAGGGAAGGGAGAAGAGCAAAGTGAATGTGAGTCTCATGTTCAAGAGTCAACTCTGGACTTCATTATTTCCATGGAAAATAGACATAGCATATTCTATATTACATACACTCCAAGATTTGTTTTGAGATAAGAATATTTCCATTTAAAAGATATTCTGTCTAGTTTTAAACCTAGCATAATTCATCTCTGGCCCAAAAACATTTTGTCTGTAGTAAAGATGTAATAAAAACCTATGGAGTAAGCGAATAATCTGGAAAATGGCCATCATAAATAAGTATCTGGTGTTGAATGAATAAACATAATACCACCTTTGACTTTGCTACTTGCTTCCTACGGTAAAACTAAAACATGAGCTTCTACTTTCCTGTACAGCAAAGAAAAATGGAGAAAATTTCAAAGGTTTAAAATTAATTCACCTCTCCCAACCACAAAGGAGTTAGTTAGCTAGGACAACTTGATCTGAACAGGAGTAAGCATTAATCATTTCAAGAAGTGTTAAATATTGAACACTGCCCAGAGCAGATGAAATTTCACACCCAGATTATAAACCCAGGTAACCATTTGAAATTAAAAGGTAATGTTGAGGTGGCTGCTTCCATGCATGTAGGAAATTTTTGCCAAGTTTGTGCTTTGGATTTTAATGGCATGTGTATCAATGCCTGACAAACTCAAAAGCACTGTAATTTTCAGCACAGTTATCAGTTATTATTACCTTAGGGACCAAGGAATCTACTCTTCTTGGACAAGACAGCTGGGAGACTAGGTAGAAGCAGCAGGCCTTAGAATAGCCAAGTTAAGTTAACTGCCACTGGTCAGTGTCTTCTACTAACTTTGAAATCCTTGCTGATGGATTAGTTACCATAACAGTTGAAATTATTGAATAGATTCCATATCATGTCTCCTGGCCCCCTGCTGTGTTTGCAGTAATAGCCCAGGCCTCCTCCCTCCATGTAAATGTTTTCTCAATTTCACATCAGAAATATTTTCATTTTCTCTTTACTCTTCTGCACACTGGAGTCTGAAAGAGTTTTGGAAGTGGTTGCATTTCCTCAGACTGCCAAAATGGTACATTTTTCATTGGTTTCCTACCCCACCATTTTCGAAAAGTCAAATATTTCTTGCAAAGCTTGCATGTTTGCCTGAATTGTCCCATGTACATCCTTCCAGGCCCCCCTGCAGAAATCATCTCTCTCTACTCTGCTTCCTATTGTGAGAACAAATGAGAAAAGAAAAAGTACAAAAATATTACTATGGTAATAAATTGGAGATTCCCGGCACAGAAATTGCTTTATGAAGGTCCTGAAGCTTACCCCTGAACAGTCATGTAGACAGACCACACTCGATTGGGCATACTACCAAAAATGGGGGACCCACGCCAAAGATGGTTTAGGTGACAGAGAGAGGGGAATTGCAATTTGGCAAGACGGTTTGCCAGACAGATGATAGAGAAGGGGAATTACAAACTAGTAGGAAAGAGTTTTCACAACACAAGCAAGTTGTTAAAACTTTAGGTTAGATACTTCATCACTAGGAATATAGATCAGTTGGAAAATTAAATTAGCATTTACAGTACACCTTCAGGCAACTTTATTTTTTGCTTTCTTGCTTTTAAAAGGCATTGATTATATAGCCTAGTTCATAAGACATAAAAAGTAATTTAATGTGCAAAATATATTTGGAGGATTAGGAAATGAGGATTCTGGAAAGAAAGAAAGATAGCTTTCCATAGACCAGGAACGAATAAGCTGAAAATCAAATTTGGGACTTGAACTGACCCAACCATTCCCCAGCTGAGTGCAAAACTGTTCCCTAAGAAACTGCTACATCAACTACTAGGAATGTTGGTGTCCTAAGTGAACAGTGTCTCACTCTACAATGTTTAGCAGGAAACTGACAGACTAGAAATGGCCATGAGGCCCTATGAGGAAAATAAAAAGAACTGTTGTATTCCGAATGATAAAGTACATCCGGTAGTGAACGTTACCAGTGATCTTCAAATACCCATTCCCCTCCAGAATCATTAGTTGAAGTCAGTGTTTCTCAAAGTGTGGCCCTCACTACTAGCAGCATCAGCATCACTTGAGAATTTACTAGAAATGCAGATCCTTAGATCCCACCCAGACCTACCACGTCAAATTCTAAGGGCTGCACTCAGCAATCTGGGATTTAATCAGACTTCCCCATATTTCTGAATGCCTGAAAGTGCTGCAGCCACCTTATTACCTTCTCCTCCCTTCCTCCTCCTGGACTAGCCAATACCAAAGGAAGCCAAGCCCTTCAGTACATAATTAAGCTAACAATTCAACCAATCCTGGCGCCTGTCCTACCACATTACTTGCAGATAAAGGCGTCCTAATTGATGGAGTTTTTAATTTAAAAAATACTTTAGATAAATAGATGAAAGTGTTGGTTGATACTTGGCTGCTCCTATAAAACTTAAAATAATTCAGTGTAATATGGCATTCAAATGATAAAACATTAAATAAGATACTTAAAATGCTAAAGGCAATGTTAATTAATGGGAAGTTACAGAATAAGATGTGTCAAAAAGACTGAACACAAGGGAGTCTTTTTTTAAGTGATTTCCATATTAGCATATAAAGTAAAAAAAAAAACTGGTTGTTTTCAGACTCTACTTTGACAAGTTTTTCTTATTTCCAGTTAATAGTATTTTTAAATTATGTAACTGCAATCTATTCTTGAAAACTAGTGAGATTTTAGAATTTTTCCTTTCTTAGGTAGTTGTGTGCTCTCAAACCAGACTTTTTCTTGTTTAATTCTTCAACTAATGACTACTTGGTGATAGATTCTACCATGAAATTGCTAAAACAAAATTAAGTTTAACTTTCCTAAAATGTGACATGGTCATTTTTTTTCCAACAAACTCTTTGAAACTATTTATTGTTTTGAGGTTTGCACGTCAACTTCTATTTTCTGAGAGCAGTTAAAAATCTATGGCACCAAAAACTTCTACGTGTATTCTTACATGGTTTAAATGATTAAATTGCTCACTTTAACCTTAGAAATGTAAAGATGCCAACACTGCACATTTGATTCAAGACTTTAAATTACTTTTAGGGAAATGAGAATCAATTTTCACTGAACAGCCACCAAAACTACACATTTGTTTCGGGCTTTTTAGTTGACAAAACACTTCCATGTACCTAATTAAATTTAATCCTCACAACCCTATGAGATGAGCAGAGTAGATCTTGTTAATTGCTTTTTATAGCTGACAAAGCTGAGACTCACACCAGTGAAGCTCCTTGCCCAACAATTTCTCGCTCTCCAATGTCAAAGTCAGGAGTCAAATATCCATACTGGCTTTAATGCCTTAAATGCTTCCAGAATGACCCATCTAAAAATATGTAAGAAGCTGCCCTGTTTATTGAATTTCCTTTTATAGTTTATCATTTTGTTTTATTACATTCTTGCATCTTTCAACTCAATGGGAGCACCCTGTAACCTTGGTGGGTACTCATTCATCAGCCTGGGACATCTGCCCGATCATCACTCATCTGATGTCACTCAAGAATGTATTAATAAGGACTTGATTGTAAAACATCTTTGGTCATTTTCTACATCTATTCACTGGTTCTTATTTAACCTTTGGACGCCGTCGCCAGGGAAATCACGTTCCAAGCAAACGCTGTTTCAGAATCCCTCAGGTGTATCTTCTCAGAGTTGAAAATTATTGCTAAAATGGGAGTGTAATCTTATGAGTAAATAACCACAGGTGGGCATTTTTAAAGAGATTATTCAGTAGGTAATTGAGATAAGCTCATTAACATGTGTTATTGAAAAATCAACAGAATACGTATTAAACACATGTTCTAGGGATCTAGAGGCCACTAAACAGAATTAGGAATACTGATTTCATCATTCCAACTGGTAAATTCATTTTATGTTGTGAGTCTTTATAATTACATTTACACATTAACCAGAGTATGGACAAGGAAAAGATTGATTTTTGTTTTTAATGCTAAGAACTTAAAATGCCTTTAGATAGTATGGAGACCATAACAACTTTACATCTTTTTTATATTCCATAATTTAAATCAATAACTAAAATTTTCAGTTGCCATATCAGTTTAATCAATAAAAAACTACACAAGAAGGAACTAAAGACATAAGAAAGTATTTTAGATTATATTCTTATAGCAAAGACATTGTTTAAGAATTTCTTGCATTGCTAAGCATTATGTAATGCTACCAGGCATGGTGCAGCTGTGGTTGAAAATGACCAATTGCGTCACTCATACATGGGGTATAGAGCTGAAAGCAACAAATGAACACACAAGACACATCAACAAATACAGACACAGACAACAGTATGGTGGTTACCAGAGGGAAAGTGAGGTAAGGGGGATATAAGAGGGGGAAAGGGGAGTCAAATGTATAGTGATGGAAGGAGACGTAACTTTGGGTGGTGAAAACGCAACGCAATATACCGATGATGTGGTATAGAATTATACACTTGAAACATATAAATTTATTAACCAACGTCTCCACAATAAATTCAGTAACTTTTAAAAAAAAGAACATGTGAAGCTGTGAATTTGTATCACTATCCATCCCCTAGCTTTACCAGCGACTCTCCACCTTGTGAATGGCACGAGTGCTATTCTTGAGCGGGAATGGCACTCCCTCTCAGCTTTGAACTTGTCAGCTCTGAATTTGAAAATATGCTTCATCAAATGATCTCCATCAGTGGTTCTCACACTGGTCCCTACCACCAGAGAACTTTTTTAAAACGAAAATTCTGGGGCCGCACTTCAAGTCTCTTACACTAGCAACTCTGGGAATAGGGCCCTGTATTCTGCACAGGCATCCCTCGATTTATTGCGCTTCACTTCAGGGTGCTTCATAGATATTTTGTGTGAGTGAAGGCAAGACCTTCCCCCATCAAAAGAGGATTACAGCTTGCTTTATTGCCATGGTCTGGAAACAAACCCACAATTATCTCCAAGGTATACTAGTTGTTTAGCCCTTCGGGCAATTCCAGTGCATGTTAGAGTTTGAGCACTGCTTTACAAGAAACATAAAACTTTGATCTAAAAGTATTTTGATCTAAAAATATTTCTAATAGTCCTTAATTCTACAGAGTGAGAGTGTAATAGGGAGGGGCAAAAAGAGCTTCACAGTTGTTCATGTGGAAAATAATGCAATAATTAATAAATAATAATACAAGAATAAACCCTGTTTCGGGTACTCACAACTGTAAACTTACTTTCGCCTCACCCTCTATTAGCATTTGCAATCTCCAGCATTCTTAAATCAAATAGGGCTTTGAACTTCTTTGAGTAAATACCTGTTGGCTTAAAACCAGTTATTTCAAAAGATGAGGGGAAAGAGCATTAAAACCGTAAAGAGATCTTATTTCTCCCCTCTTAAGTAACTCTGAGCATCACATCAGCTCAGCCATGGCACAGAAGAGAACAAACGTTAGAGGGCAAAGCAGTGGACGTGGAGTTTTACAGTTGTGTTCCCAGCTATGAAGTCAGTCTTTGTTTTCTTATTCCAGGTCAGGACCTTGGAACAATGCTTCTTTGAGCAGGTGTATCAGGCTTCTGCAGCACCAGGTAGATGAAAGAAGGGGGAAAGCTTCATAAATACCAAATGCCATTCTCCTGAAACAGTGTGTTCCTAAGAGAAATAATTTCATCTCTTAAAAACACCCTCCCCCCAAAAAAGCTGTGTGACATTTCATAAGCTACAAAAAAATTAAGTGTATTATATAGAAATTATATGTTGGGGACAGAGCAAAAGGGTAGTTTGCCAACACTCATGAAATGGGGTTTAACATTATTCAACCACTTTAAACAATTTGATTATAAGCTATGTACTCACTACATAAGACCAAAATGCTTCTATAACATGCCTTATCTGTTTTGAGATGTATTTACAGGCCATAGTCAAGTTTAGTGGTAAATATTATAATAGGATAAATGGTACAGGACACAATTGTAAGAACTGTTTATATTTTAGGACAGTTATGCGTAAAAACAGGAAGAGGAATAAGAAGAGTGAAGAGATTCTAAGAAGAAGACGTACATGAGAAAGCTAGCTATGCGAATACATTAGCAAAATTCAATGAAGAAATCCAACACAAAGGTGATTTTATCCAGAGACAATTTACAGTAACTATGTTATAATTGCAAATAACAGATGAGTTTGCAAAAGCTTGATTGCATCTTAATGAATTCATAAAGACATTCTTTAGTGCTCCTGTGATTTTTCTACTGTGTAGCTTTTAACAGCAATAATAGCTCGTTCTCTGTGAGCTAACTGGCTTGCTTGGAAGGACAGTAAATGATGTATTTAGTATTCATTAGAGTCATTCAGGAGTTTTGAAATCTGTTGTATTAGCAAGTAATCCCATTGCAAATAGTAAGTCTTCTGCAAATATGCAGAGGGGTTGGGCACCTTTCAGTTCTGGCAGTACTAGAACCTCTTTATCTCCATTGTGCTATTTCCTACAGAATGAAATACACAGAAAGAACACCCTCTACTTCCTTCAATGAGGTCCTATTCTGAGCTCAAGTTGCTCAGGACCGCATGCACTATTACTTTTGAAGCCACTCAGTGGCGTGGGCTCTTGCATATTACAGTATAACACCATTTTATTGTCGTTGTTATACCTTTTCTTCAGAGTTGGATTTTCTTGGAAACCAATGAGGTTTAAGTTTCAGGACCCCTCATTCTCAGAGGCTCTTGCTGAGGTCCTGAAAGAGACTCTGCCAATGCCCTCGCAGTCTTTACTTTGGTAAAATTTGCAAAAGATATTTGAACTACAATTGATTTTAAGGTACTCGTTTTGCTGACTTTTCCTCCTCTTACATTTCTCCTATCAGGAAGCATCGGGGCAGCCACAGGCAAATTTTGGATCTGGCTTAAAAAAGTGGAGATGTGGATACATTTAGAATTTTGTTTTGATTTAGTGGGGGTTATAAATGTAGCTCGTAGTCGTGTGTGTGTGTGTGTGTGTGTGTGTGTGTGTGTGTGTGTGTGGTTAAGTTATTGCTAGCAGTCATAGTAGAGAAGGATGTCCAGGAATACTCCTACTATGTAGTGTATTGAATCACAGGGCCTGAAATCTTTAAATAAATGTGTCCACTGGTGCCTAGTGTCTGAAGTATGTGGGTGGTAAAGGAAAAAGAGAGCCAGAAGCTAGTCTATGAAACTTCTTGACTCTAAAAAACATATACACATATAAAGTAACTTATGCTGGGGGAGTGTCTGAATTATCTTTCAATTACATCTTTACAGGATATTAAAAAATCACTGTCACGTGATAGTGATTAAAGACTGTGTAGCACAAAAATGTCAAAACGAAACATCTTAGGGTACATCAGTTAACTAGTAAAAACACTTTTTTTTTTTAGATTTTGTGATGTTTGTTGTATTTGTCACCCCAATTTGTAATTTGTTGTGATTTCTTACATCATTCTAAATGAATATTCACTTTGTATCTAATTTAATATTTACCATTTCATCTTCTTTTTCTTACGAGAAGTTCCCTCAAATCAAATAACCACGAAAGCTCTCAGAAAGGTGGATCTCCACCTAAAAGGATTTAAGGTGTCTTTCCCTCACAGTAGCCATGGTGATTTTATTTTTAACCCCTTTAGTTTCAATAAATGAAAGAAAATCTAATATCGAGGAAAGAAGGAAGAAAAGAAACGAGGAAAAAAAGGGAAGAAAAGTATTCTGTTTACGGGAGGCATCTCAGCGTGAGGCAGTGAATCAGGCCTTGGAGCCGGACAGGCAAACCTGGAGTTAAATTCTACTGCCATCACTTCGGAGCTATATACCAAGTTCTCTGACCTCTTTAAACTCAGCTCTTTCATCCACAAAGTGGGGCATAATACCCCCGATTTTGTAAGGCTATTAGGAAGATTAAATGACAACATATGTAAAGGACCTTGCCAAGTGCCTAGCGTAGATAAGGCATTTAATAAAAATGTAGAATCCCTTATTCTTGAGTGCATAATCCAAATTGTATGTCTTGAAATAGCCTTACCAATACGCTGCCTTTAGGATGAAGAGGAAAGAAGTAATTCCAGCATTTTCCTGTTCTCTTCACAGTAAATTATGAGCAGTGTAGCAGATGTGGAAAGTTCATTTCTTTTTCTGTTATGGCATGGAATTAGCTGTACCAGATGAGAAAATATGTCATCTTCCATCCTGAACAAAAGTTGGCAAATAAAATGTTGCCAACAGACTGTCTAAGAAGTGGAATAGCATAGGAATTGGGAATCTGCATAAAAAACCACACTGCAGTTCAACAAAAAAAGGGGTTCTATATTTGAGTTAATAGGCTGATTTAAGAGCAAAGGTTTAGGTGTTCATCCATTTACTGACTCTTAGGTTTCGAAGGCATCCGAGTACAGTAGATTAGGAAAGTTTAGAAGCAGATAACAGGATTAGGAATAGCTCGGAAATCAACTCAGGGTTCAGGTGTCTCCCAGGCATATCGAATACTTACTTCACAGCTGTGATAATGTGGACAAGAAGGCTGGAACGCCTTCTGAATGGACCATGATAAGCAGCAAATTGTCCGCATTAAATGCAGGAAAAAAGAGTCAAAGGCAAAAGAGGGTGGATGGATTCTTTTAAGTGTAGTTAAAATGCCATAAAATAACCTGAAATTTCTCAGCGTTCCTACTCATCGATGACTGCATAGGTACACACAGGTGCTTGTCCTTCTGTGTACCAGCAGTTCGGTGTCCGATCAGGCTCTGGCTAGTTGGTTACTGGGGCATAAGCTTCTCACCCGAGGTGTTCTCTGGATATACCTTTATTTCCTGAACCTACAAAGACATTTGAATCTGTCTTCTTTGGCCTTAGATTCCAGAGCAACATGCTCAGATTGTAGAGTATTTACCACTAGCCAAATAAAACAAATGGATTCTAACTGATGCACCTGAGCCCTCTCTTTGTTCCTAAGGTGTCTTAATTGCCCATCTTTGAATTGCCTGCTGCATGAGAATCTTGGGGTTGGAAGCAGCCAGATAATTCATTCAGTCTTCTCTTTCATGATGCAGAAACCATTGCTGCAACAACCCCCAAGAGGGGGTCACGTGCCCTGCCGTCTGCAAAAGGTGGCCCACTCCTTTTCCTCTCATTCGTAGAGCATCCATCCTTATTGCTGTATCACTGCCTCTCCCTGTGTTCTGCCTATTAGTTAGAGTTACTTGCTCTGGAACATTCCAAATGCACTTCCATGTTTCTCCTACAGATTAGCCCTATGGGTTTTATGAAACACCTACACACAACACTTACGCAGAAACAATCATGTTTTAAGTCTCTTTCTCACTGAGCCTAACATTGGGGATCCTTTCAAGCCCTGCTGTCTCTGGGTTCCCATTCATTAGTTCCCAAGTCCCCCCAGTGTACACACTCCCTTCTCCCACTTCTCCTGGTTCCCCTGATGATTTCTGGCCAAGACCTTTGTTTTGACTGTCCCTCATTATCCTCCTTTAGTTAATATCTACTCTTCCTTCAATCTTAATTCAATATTAAGTCCCTTAGGGCAGCCTTTTCTGATTTTCCCACCTTGGCTCTGTCTCCCACCATACACTTTGAAGGCACCTTGTAACTCTCCTGTGTTGTACCTATCCGAGGAGCGATTTTGCATTTATATATGGGGCTATTAGAGCCCCAGGTTGTCCGACATGACTACCCAAGCACTGTTGGATGGAAAGCATGGACTTTGTACAGGTTTGTGGAACTGGTTCTCATGGGGTTGGATGCGGGGAGGGGTAGCCCCCTATGAGCCAATTTCACATTACTTTTTTAGAGACTTTATAAAATGGATAACTTTGGTATACTCTCAAGATATAACCACTCACTTACTTTAAGGAGCTAAAAACACTTAGCATTTCTTAAACCAAGTTGGGATGAAATTTCAATCATTTTACCTAGAGAAGAAGGCCTGATTTAGCAACCCAGACCCTTATGTAATGTTCTAAATATCAACATAGTTTTTTTTTTTTGGGGGGGGGGCACGAGTGTAGGGGGAGTCCTTAATTTTTATATTTTTATTCACAGAAGGTGTGTAAGAGCCAAAATGAAGAACTAAGTTTCTAAGCTTCAAATTAAATTCAAAGATTTATTTAACAACCCAACTTTGAGGTTAGCATTCCATTAAGAAACAAAGCGAAAAACAAAAATCCAGTGACTCTGCCCTGGCAGGTATGGCTCAGTTGGTTGGGCATCATCCCACACACCAAAAGGTCATGGGTTCAATTCCTGGTCAGGGTACATGCCTAGGCTGTGGTTCCGTCATCCCTCGGGGAGTGTACAAAAGGCACCCAATCAGCGTTTCTCTCTCACATTGATGTTTCTCTCCCTCTCTTCCTCCCTCCCTTCCCCTCTCTCTAAAATCAATAAACATGTCCTCAGATGAGGATTAAAGAAAAATCCCGTGATCCTGTTTGAACCAGGAAGCTTTTCCTAAACCGTTGAAGAGAAATTTTAGAACAGCCTCTAAAACAAAATTTAAATCTAATTCTTAATTAAAATATAGCTACAGTACGGGCTCCCTGGCTCCCAAAACCACTCTCCTCATTTTAAGCAGATTAACCAGAGCACGCCTGGAGCCAGAAATACCCACTAAGACCACCATGTGTGTGGTTTTCGCCTCGTGTTTAAACACGTGAGTACAGCTCTTTGTGCCCATTGAGACTGTAAGCATCTCAGAGCAGCTACACTACATCTAACTCATTTTTACGTCCTCACTACCTGTAAAAATGCTCCACGCACAATATCTAGGGGGAAAAAAGTCCTTGATAATGGAAGAAATTAAGGAATCGCACACAACCAGGTGACAGGTGACAGATTCTTTTCTCTGCATTCAGTTTGTCCAGGCCAATGTTTGTGTCCATGTTTATATAAGGACATCAATGGTAGCATGATTGCACATTCAGACAATAAGAATATAGAAAGATAGTAAAAAAAAATTGTGTAGATAAATTTTGTTGGAAGTATTACACCAGTTCAATGGTCTAACTCCAAAAATATACATAAAGCTGTTGTACATGCTTCCTGGCACCAAAGATCACTCTCCCCATTTTAAGCAGATTCACCATTAAACAGGCAAGGCATACCAGGTCAGCTCTTAGCCGTCTTTCTATTCAGGACAGCAAGGCATCATCAGCACAGCTCATCCCAAATTCTTGTCCTTTAAATTAGCCATCCTGTGTTTTCTAGCCCCTCTTCAGAAGAGATTCAAATCGATGAGGCTACTGCAGAGCAATAGAAATTGAAGGACAAAGCTCCAAATAGCAGGCTCTTCTCCATCTCAGTCTTTCATCAAGGGGGTTTGTTCATTATTGACCAGTCGATCTTCAGGCAGCACCTACCCTACCCTCTGGACTCAGCCTGGAGAGGCCGTTTCTCTTTGCCTGGTAGTTGTACTGCCCTTTTCTACATCTCTGCTAAGACTCACAACACACACGGGAAAGAACACTGAACTGGGAGTCCAGCAGGCCAAATCCTAAACCCAGTGCTGATGCAAATGAGGTTTGTGACCTTGGGCAAATCCCTTAACTCCTAACAGTAGTTCTATATCCATAAAATAAATGACTCTATGCAGTTTCCCCTAGATCTCACCAGCCTCTGCTTATTAAAGACGATAACCCAATTTTCACCATCTCTTGCCCTTACCGACATAACAGCATCTCACAGAAGGTGTATAAGACTCTCTAACCTCTGTATTCACTCATTCAGTCATACAAATTTGTCACCTACTTTGTGCCTTATTTATGTTTGGCACTGGGGCTAAATTGGAAAAGGAAAATAGTCATGCTCCCCGAATTGGGGTAAAATAAGATTTTCATTTAAAGAAGAAAATTCTGGCTGCTATGAAGAACTTGGATTGCAGCATAAAAAGAGTGAACACAAATGGGAATGCTATTAAAATCATCCAAGCAAGAGAGGATAGTGTAGCAGTGTTGGTAGGTGAAGATGGAGGATTCAGTAACTATTTTAAAAGTAGAATTGTCTAGGCTTGTTAAGAGATTGCAAACGGGAGGTGAGAGAGAAAAGGGTGGTGCCAAGGAGGCTGACTCCAGAGGGTAGGTTAGGTGATGCTGAAAGTCGACTTGTCAACAAGTCAACAAATAAACTCCCAGGTTTCCTGTTTGAGCTTCTGTGTCAACCCGTGGACCTGAAGAGGAGTGGTTTGGAGGTCAGAGTTCTCTTTGAACATGTTCAGTCTACCACATCCACAAGACATTCAGGCAAAGATGTCAAATAGGCAATGGATATACAAGGCTAATAGACACTGTGGGTAAATATTTGGGAGTTGTCAGCAAATGGGTGGTGTGTGACCTTGGGAGAGAGAGCAGACTGTCCTGTATGAGCTCGCATACTGTCTTCTCTTACCCTTTGGCACTGGCAGTCACGAGTAATGTCTGCATCAATGATGGTGACCCCTAAGAGTAGCATTCCTCGGGGATTGGTAGTGTACTCAATTCTCTGTGGGCCATGTTGGTCTAACACCAGGCTACAGTATGCCCAGAAGTGGAGCAGATTCTCCCATCCACACTCTACTTGGACACTCAAGTGTTCTACTTGGTCACGTGAGCCACAGAGAAGGCTGTTGGAACTCTGGTATGCAAGAGAACATTTCCTGCAAGTCCCATTTATTCCCCATAAGCTCATACATCAACATCTGATCAAAAGAAAACAGCTGCATTCATAAACCCTTACAAAAGTGTTCAGAACACCTGCCCAAACTCATGTGAGAACCCATGTAGGTTTGGCTCCCCACAACCATCACCATCACCACCAAAACCCCATTTGAATAATACTGTTCAAGCATGTTCACCATCAAATTGTCCCAACCTTCAGTATCTTCATGTAATTAATGACCTTAATCTTCTATCTAATTAGAGACTTGGCTTTGTGAAAATCCTGCTATAATAGAGTGTAGGGATGCAAATGAGAAATGTGTTCTCGTCTGACAAATAGCCTGCGCACCCATTGACTGACACCTTACAATAAGAACAACAAAAACTACCAAACCAACCAACTCCCAGGTCAGACCTTCATGTCTGTATGACATCAAGTGCAAGGGGGAAGAACATTAAGGAGAAACTTTACACAAAAAAGCATCTGTGGACAAGGTTCGTGTAACAATGACCTTGACTGAGAAGTGTGGGAACCCTTCAGGTCCAGTCAGGAAATGGATAGAGGCCCAAAACGAGGTGCTCCATAAGTAAACTGCCTGTGGGTATAGGCAGTCTCTCCTGTATCAGCCTGTGCCCCAAGGTGGGCCTGAGGGGATGAAGAACAAGATGTATCACCCAGCATCACGTCTGTATGGTTTGCATTTTTGTGCATATGTAACCAGATGGCTTACTGGATACCATAAGCAAGGAGCCTTATTAGAAGCAGACAATATCTTAGAAAGGAGGGGCTATTTTTCACTCTTCCCAGCAGAACTGGAGAAAGCTTTTTCATGAGCCCATTGAACCTGAGACTTGAAGGATGTGTAGGAGGTCTCCAGGTGGGCAAGGTGTAAGTACAGGAAGGAAATCCAGGCTAGAGCAAGGAGCGTATCTAAACACACAGGGGTGGAGAAGCAGGTGGTGTGTCTGGGATCAAATTCCCCAAGTGTGTGGGACACACTGTGGTGGGAGCCAATGGTGCCAGATGAATCGGGGGAAGATTTTAAGTGACATGCAGACACTACACTAAATAACAATGAGTTCCTCGGAACTGAGGAAGTTGTCTATCTTTTAATTCCCTTCTATTCTTGCCCAGGAGAATTCCTCAGTTGGCTACTAGGATGCTAATCTCTTAAAAGCTAATCTTCCTTCTTAACAAAATGGAGCAGGTTTCAGACTTAAAGGTTTCACGGCTCACCGTATCTACTGAGAATTTAACATCAGTTTGCTTTTATTATATTTATGTTTTTCTTCTATTTATGGCAAATGGCAGTCATCTTCCATTTATAGTGGTGATGTGAAATTTTCTTTCTAAACAAATTTAAGTTTTAAAAGTGAGTGATTTAAATGCAAATATAGAAAAATATTAAGGAATACATAAATACCTGTAGGTAGTAAACCCTTATGATAAGAATTATGACAGAGGTATGTGACCATTGAAGCGTTGGAAATACTCTCTACAAAACAAAAGTTAGCAGTTTGCTGTGTTGCTCTCGCCGGATTATTCAGAGATAAAGCACGGATAAATCACGTTGAAAGCCAGACCAACGGGAGTTCCGATCTTCTTTCAGCACTTTCTAGCTCAGTGGCCTTGCAAGAGCTCTAAGTCTCACTTCCCTCATCTTTATAATGAGGATCTGTCTTACGGGACGGTAAGAACTAGAGACAACCAATATACAGGTCCTGAAATTATAGACATTATTAACCTCCTTTATAACTTTCCAACCAGCTTTCCAAGGTTAGCCATGATTGACTCTGACCTAATTTCTCTAATTCGTGAGACATTCTGTCTGCAGAGCTGTAATTGGTTTCAGAAAAGAGCATGTCATTTTTCTTTATTTCCCCATTAACTTAGGAAGTTAAGAAATCAACGCAATGCTCATAGCTATTTCTAGGTCATCTCAAATGGTTGCAAACCCACTCTGTCTGAGTCAGAGGACCCCTGTTAAATTCAAAGGTTCCAAATGCATTTTGCAACATTTTAAAAATAAACTTTAAAAAGTAAACTCTATAAGCAGTGTAGCCACATCTCCACAAACTTACAATACTGAGAAAGGGGTGGGGGGAATCACTTACTTACTCCACAGTCCACAGTGGAAGCCCCATCCTCTCAGCTCCCTCCCCCCATTCATTACTCACCCCCCCTCACCTCCCCACAAGGAGTCCTGCAGGAGTCTGTGGGTGAGGACTGCATGAGTGTGGCAGACAACTCACGGCACCACTACCTGGTCCTCTGGCTTTCCACTGCAAACACAAGCGCATGCTGAGACTTGGAAACCAAGACATTTCCATGTGATCATGACGCCTTGACTAAGAAAGACAGAAAGTGGCTCCTAAGCATTGCCCCCTTTGTGAGCGCAGTCTGAGGGACTAGCTTGTGTAACATTATTAAACACAGAAGGAGAGCAGTTTCCTCTCGAACAACACTAACGGTTCTGATGTCCCAAAGTACGCATCTACGTTTTGGGGAAACCTGTCATCAGAGGATTTTCTATCTGCTGCCTTTTGCTTTCACTTCTGGAAGTGTTTTTAATAAGTAGGTCATCGCATTCAAATACAGGACACTGCTGAAATCTCTCACACAGTTTGGCAGTTCTAGGGACAAGCACGGTGCCCAAGCAATTTGTGACTCTTGTCTTCGGTGTGGCTACACATCTGTCCTTTGCCATTGCCATGCTTCTTTCTGAATGAAACCACCAGGTTTAATGAGTCAGATATAGCGATTCTTCAGATAATTCGGTATAATTCAGAAAAGCAATAATTAGAAATGCCTTCTTCATCATTGTAAGTGACAAACTGATATAAATCCCAAAACAATAAAATAAATGCATGATTTTAAACAAGAAATGAAATACAAAATAAACAAGAAGTGATCATGTTAGCAGTTTTTAAAGATATTTATACTCCCACATGCTAGAACCTACTAGTAGAAACTCTAACTTTTGATTGGTTAAAAAGACTGAAATCTGCAGGCAGTGCTCCATCCCCTACCCTACACACACACACACACACACACACACACAAAACTAATTACTTCTGAATGACCTTCTCAGCTCATTAGCGATCTGCTTAAAGCTATCATACTTACAGTCTACAAAATGACTTTGCTTTTCAAGTCCTGGTGATAGTAGCATAGCCATACATACATACAAGACCATGTATTTCTAGGGCCTGATAACTTCCCCTTGTAGAAACAATAATAGTTTTCAAATTTGCATTTGCGGCCCTAGAAAATTACCAAGGAATCCACAATCTAACTCTGAGAGAGTAGTTTAGTCTAGCTGGCTATTCAATGATCCAAATGTTCCAAGTTCAAATAAATCCTCGCAGCCTGCTTGCTCCCAATTGCCAAGTCTGAACAGCCCCAAGCAGAAGCCGACCTCTGCCTATAAATGGGTAAACTAGCAGAAACTAAACCACCAAGTGATGTAAAAGCAACACCCGAGAGCAAACACCCGTTCACTTTAAAGATAATATAAACAAAAGGATACCTGTTCTTCTGTTTTTTGGTTTCTCAGCATCGACACATATTTTCTAATTGCATGGAGAGGATATTTTTTGAAATAAGATAATCTAGACTGAGACAACAGATTATCCATGGTGAAGAAAGCAAAAAGGTCCTTGTCTGCCCCTCCCTGTCAGCAACCATATGAAATCCAGAAGCTTCACAATTGCTCAGATGCCTAAAGATTTGCTTGTAGCACAGCCACTTTTCCTGCAAACAAAACAGATGTTGTTGCGGCTTCTCTTTGGTAGAGCTCGTGGTGAAACCAGACAGCCAAGTGTGAACTCCGTCTAAAAGCGTCCAGAAATGCAATGCCCAAAGTGGGTAGGAGCCAGCAGGAATTTAGGGGCTGGTCCACAGAATGCAAATTGCTTAGTGGTAGTGATGCAACTGTCCTATTTCTAGCAACAGCGTTTGGTTGCAAGCTATGTTAATATTAGCTAGCTGGTGACTTTCCACACCCACGGACGCACAGGAGGTTTAATCTTAATTCTCCTGACAGCTTTTCCAGCTCTTAAAGAGAACGTGGCTTGTGGTTTTCCCTGTTTCCTCCTAGATTTCCTATCATCGTGAACACACAGACTACCCTCAGCTGCGTCTCAGCTCTCAAGTGTTGATTCATTCAGTCTTGAGAAGCCTTTTTTTTTTTACGGGACTTCTAAAAAAAAATTAACAATTACCTCACCCTTCATTGTTATCAAGGAGTTCAGTGTCAGCACTTAAAACGTTTGGTTTACAGTGTCATGCATTATGCAACATACCCAGTAACATAATACTTCATGTTAATTGAACAATACTGCAAGCAGATTCTGTTCTGAGTTAAAAGCCTTCTCTCCTTGAATCCTTATCTCAAGTCCACAGGCTGATTCCAGGAACATTAAGTTTCCCCTGGCTTTAGTCTGAGCATAGGGAGGGAAAAAATGTTATACATTTACTTTCTGACTATTTTAAAAGGATTCGTGCTTTAAAAAAAAGAACACAATAAGAGGTCTGTGGTCTTAGAGGACATGAAATCATAAAATTTGAAAGTTTAATAGTTGTTTCAAGGCTCTATAGATGTCACAGGGTTTCTGAACAAAGTCCCCATGTACGTTTTGCTGTTTTATTATCCTTTTTAACTCTGCAGCAGCTGGTTTGTTTGGTGGAAATACTGGGCCACTTCCTAGAGGGGCTGTCATGTAGAGCCGTGGCTGGACATCAGCTGAAAATCATGAGACTCAGAGATGTGCTTTTAAGTGGAAAGAGAGAGCTGGTCCTTCCCCTTTCCAAGAGCACCCTGCAGGCTGGAGTTAAGGGGGTAGGCAGAGCTGGGAACATGTGTTGCAGCCCAAGCCATGCCCCTGGGTAACCTCCCTGACACTTCTGGCTGGGCCAGCTCCCTTCAGGGAACACACACTTGATGGCCCTAACATGGGCTGTGCGGCCAGCAGCCCAGGCCATCTGTCAGGCTGGCATCGGGCCCACTTGCAAGGTGATCTCACCAGGGTGAGGCTGGCAATTCCAAGAAGTCAT